>SNVD02002949.1:0-17115 GCA_013180625.2 Boswellia sacra | reverse complement strand
CCTGCTCACTACCAGAGGATGCGTTTACAGGCACTATATCTTCGTCTTGTTTTGTTTGCTCAACATACGGATCACTTGCTTTCTCTTCTTTTATCTCCTCTTGCTGAGTAATCTCGCTTACCAATTCTTTTTCCGTTTCTCCTTGCTTTGACTGCTCGCTCACTCTCGTTGCCCCTTGTTTTCCTTGCTTTGTAACCTCAACATCCCTTTGTTCTTCTTCTTCTTCTTCCTTTCGCGTGGAAGGCTCAATCACTTCCTGTATTTCTTGTTCTTGCTTGATATGCTCAAACGGCTGGTCTGGCAATTTCTCTGACAAGTTTAATTTTGAAGCATCCTCGACGTAATTTTCGTTCTCCGATTGTGAGACTTGCCTGTCTTTTGAGTCATGACTTGACGATCCCATTGGCAGAACTCCTGTGTTGGCTTCAGCGTTGCATTCAGCAGTCTCATCCGATGGTTGAGCTTGGTTATCTTGCAAGTCACCTGTTGACGGATCTGGCACATTTTCCAATTTTGACAGGTGAGTACCAATTTTTTTCATCATCTGCCTTAAAATAGCCTGGCCATTTTCTGAATTCGACTGGACGCAAGGGAAGACCTTCCATTTCTGTAATTCTGTTCTTGCGAGGTAGATGTCTATGGTGTCCTCAGCATTATTAACAGCTTGCAGAAGCCGGATCTTCTCCTCATCAATTGACAGAGGACTATCTTCAAAGCTTTTCTTAAAATATTCTAGCTTACTGATGAAATCATTCACTTGATTTTTCAAACTCGGATTGGCATCGTGTAGCAGTGCCCGTAGCTTCTCTGTCACAAGCCAAATGGCTGTTTCAGCAGCCATGGATTCTCGACCTCCTTTGACTTAATAGAAGAGAGATAGATCAAAAGAGAAAGAGAAAAAAAAAGGAGGTTTTTGAGCTGCCATATCTAGGCATCTGAGGTGGAGGAGCTAGAGCAAAAGAAGTTGCTCTCTTTGAGACCAAAAATTGAAATTGAAACTGGGTGTTCGCTGCACTAGGCGTGGTGGGTGTTGCAGTTTCGAGATCGGGTTTGGGGGTGACTGCTGGCGTTGTGCGAGGATTTGCCCTGTTGAATGTGGCCAGAGGAGGTACCAACAAGCAATCAAACTTCAGTAACACCAAAACACAGAGCTTTGAATGTGGTTTGATTACAGCCGGACACCGCCTAACACTCTTCAAGCACTCGGCCCTCACCTCTTTCTCTCTTTTCCGATTCTTTTTCACTCACTGCCTCTCTCGACCTGCATGACCCCACTGTCCTGCTTTACTTTATGTTTAGTCCTTTCTTGTTTTCTATTTTGTTTTCTTTTCAATTTTGAGCGAAACGAGGGTCCATTTGACCATTCGATGATAAGGATCAAGTTTCAATCCCTAATGCCCAATTTATCTTTCCAAGCTCTGGTCACTGCTCTTTTTCTCTCTTTTCTAATTCAACAGTGTTACAATTTTTTGCCGTTTTTAGTAAATTTTTAACATATTAATAATTTTATAATTTAAAATAATAATTAATATAATTAAATCCTATCAAAAAGCAATTTATGTATTTAAATCAGAAATATATTTTTTTTCGTTTTTAGTAAATTTTTAACATATTAACTAGCACTTTAGATTACAGAATTTGAGAAAAATGTAGGTTCTACGTCTATATTTAACATTAGGCTTTGATTACGATACACCGATTATATCGTACAATTATTTTTAAATTTTTTTATAAATTTAATATAAAAATTGTAAATATAAAAAAATTATAAATCAATTATTTTTATTTTTTTATAAAATTAGTATGAAAATTATAAATAATTATATAAATATTATAAATATAAAAAATTATTTATTTATAAATTTTTTATATTTACGATTTTTATACAAAAATTTATAATTTTTATACTAATTTTATAAAAAATTAAAAATGATACCCTAACGTTATTATTTTAGCGTTTCTTTTCATTCACTATCTCTCTTGACTTGTAAGACCCCACCACTTTGCTTTACTTTATATTTTGTCTTTTCTTGTTTTCTATTTTCATTTTTTTTGTTTTTTTTCCTTTTTCATGGAACTACTAATTAAAATAAAATCATATGCGTATGTAATTTATCTTATATTCCAATTTTAGAGGACTGTTCGAATTAATAATCACAAAATTATTATTTAAATACTTAACTTTTTAGTTCCAAACTTCGAACAGTTTATGTGGAGCAGTTACAGCAAGTTTACCGTGAGTTGAGGCTGGAGCACTGGAACGACAGTAGGTTTGTAGTGAAGTTGGCTTTTGTTTTATCTATACCGTCTTCGATTGACAGCAGATTTAAGTTGTTAGATTTGAGGTTTATTTTCAGTGAAGTTTGGGGTCAGATTTGAGTTTGATTTTTAGTGGAATTGGTGTTTTGGTTGAAAAGGAAATTTAGATCAGGCTTTAAAATAAAATATGGAGAGATATTTCTCTAGCCACTACTTCGTTAGCCCACTTTCCTTGACCCCAACAAAAAAGGTACATGAAGAAAATAAGCCTAACCAAATGTTCCCAAAAACTAATTTAGCATAAGCAGCAATTAAAATGCATATGGTGAAAACTGATCATTGATTTATTTTTTGATTCACTAAATATATCCATCGACCAAGTAAAAATCCAGATGGTAAGTTAGTTGTTGCTTAACGAAACGTCCCATCCTTCAGGAGAAGAGCTTTAAAGAAATTAAGCACTTCACTTGATCAAAACAGATATTTCAGTCGGTTGAGAATGTAAGTATTCAGAGCATAATAAATATCACAAATGAATTAGCAGATCAACACTGATTATAGCAAGCCACAAAAGCAATACTAAATCAACTGATACGAAATCAAATCATGAAAATTAAATAGGTGTTTCTTAACTGAAGGTAACTCTAATGAATGCAACTGCCATCTATTTTTGTAGTGAAATATTGAAAGTTTGGCCGTCATACTATTAACTATCAATCGTAAACCCGTCAAAGAACTTACCAGAACCTCCAAAAGTAATCCATTTATCAGACTAAAGGATTCTTACAAGTGCTTGTACACCTCATCGCCAATGAGTCAAAAATTCCAAATCAATCCTCTAATTTCACTGCCAAAGTAATCAATAATTTCATTTTCATATAACAACAATAAAACCATTTATGAATGCGAAAATCACACACTTCAATTTAGGAACTTAAATTACTTTGGAATATGGTAGTATGCAAGCAGGATACTTGAGTAGTCTCTGGTGGTACCAACATCTACAAAATGAAATTAGGAAGGACCTTTAACCATTCAAAATAAAATCATCAGATGAAGGAAATATGAGTCCAGTTGAAACAGAGTAAAATAATAAAGATAGAAATAGAGTGCTAGGATTGGAGTCCATGCTGCCTATAACACCTTAACTACTAAGTGAACTTGCTCTTATTATATTCATAATGCGTGTGAATTATTGCTTGTGTGTGTGTGTGTCTAAGTGTCATGGCAATGAATTAGAGGTTAGGGGTATAATGCAAGACTTAAGAATTTTGAGGCCTAATTTGATCTTGTACACATGTTATTATATAAGGGGTAGGGATTTAGGCATTTCTAGAGAACTCATTTCCCTCCCTTATTCTAAAACACACCTAGCTCACTTTCCTTGCCTCAAGGATTAGAAGAGGAAGAAGAAGAAGCAAGAAGGAGAGAGCTAGAATTCATTTCATTCTCCAATTCCTAGCATTTAATCATGGATTTTTTTATTATTTTTTTTTAATGAAATGTTGTGTAGCAAGTGGTTTATGGCGTTTCCATGTCATATATACCATGAAACATGCTAGAAATCATGATTTGTAATAGGTTATGAAAGATTGTAATGGTTTGGATGACGTTAGGAATGCCATAGATGATGCCTGAGCTCAAAACTCTGCAGGGCTGTATACTGAGTAGTTGCTAATCCAAAAATTTTTAGAAATTCTAAGGTTACTTTTTGGTTTTGAAATTTTTACACAATAAACTAGACATGTTGAAGATCATATAAAATTTTGAATCACCTAAAAGTTGAAAATATGCAATTTTTGATGAATTTTTGAATATGCTAAAATGAAATTAGACATCCCCTATTTCAAAACAGAGCATGGCAAACGAATTTTATGTGAGGGACTTATCGTTCATGAAAACGCCTAATTTTTGGTGTGAGAAATCTTGAACATGTTTGTGTTTGATGATTGTTGAAGCTTTGTAGGAATTGTTATGATTTTTCAAAGTTATGTTTGAGAAACTGAGATTTTCAACTTTCAGAATAGAGTAAGCAAAATAAATTGCTTTTGACCAATCTAAACTCCAAAAAAAGTTGTGATTTTTGATGAGATTATTTTTATAGGTGTCTTTTACTAGAATAAAAATTTTTGTGAAGATTTGATCATTGTTGAGGTTTATATAAATTTTCAAAATCATACTACTCAGTATGAGAGGACACGATTTGTATATAAATAAAACTGAGGTATTTCAAAGGGTATATAGCCTTATTTTGATCCGATAAATTGCATGGGATATTATATATGTGTTTATTTAATTTTCACAAATTTATGTGAGGATTGGGATAAGCATCATCTTTCTACAAATTATCCAACCAAATGTGTGCAGTGTTGAGTCGGTAATAGAGTCATTTGGTTTATTGATGTGTTTGATGATCCTTAAAGAAATTTTGATGATTTCTAGGTTTAAATCAGGATCTTTTTGTGAAGTTAATCAGGTAAGTAAGCTAGACTCCTTCTGAGGACACAATGGATGATTTATTTATATTGAGATATATTGATTTCATATGTTTATCAATGTATAGAAACTATGTTTGACTACTATGAATGTGACTTGAATGAAAATTTGAATGTTGCCATGTGCATGTGAACTTTGGTGTGAAATGGCATGAATAATATGTGACAATGAAGTTCTATGTGTGTGAAAGTGGAAGTTTATGTCTAATGCTCTAGAACACAATTATTTTATAGGGTAGGCAGATATGTGCGATGTTATGTGTAGACACATTTGTATGTATTAAGTCATTGATGATGATAAATAAAGAGTGATTAGTGGCTAATGAGATATGTTATTGACGGCGATATGTAATGGATGACATAGTCTCTGAAATTGATTAGTGACAAGAATATATCATCGATGGCGATACGTAATAGGTGACTAGTGACCAATGAGATATACCATTGACGATGATACGTAACGGGTGGTATACTCCTTAAAATAAATAGGCAAAATACATGTTATTGACGACGATATATAAAAGATAACATGATTGAATGTGTTAAATGAAAACTATCACACTTCGAATTCTACGTGCAACTAATGACCTTTATTCATAGCATTTAATTGAGAACTATAACAAATAAAAATATTAATATTATTATTAAGCGTGAGTTCCCAATATTTGTTCACTATAGCACCATAACATATACATATGTAGCCCAAAATATCAAAAAAATAATAGACAAAAACAATGGTGGTGAAGCTAGCAAATAGTTGCCAAGGGAACTCTATCGTTGCTATGCCAAAATCCTCCAAATGTACTACAATTTATCAATCACCTGAGCACACAATAGACTAATGAGTATTAACTCAGTAAGTAAGCTAGTTTAGTGCATTAACAACTTGCCAATAAAGGAGAATTGACACAGAAAACCATTCATGACCATTGCTTGTGACATATGTAATTAATTTCTTATCATACAAGCCATTCAAACAAGTTACAAGAATTTAAGGCTGCGCTCCTGCATAAAGTCTCTACTTCAATGCACATTTTAGATTAAAAGTATGCGCTCCCGCATCACACATGTTGCGCTCCTGCACAATCTCTCGGCCTAGAACATTTAAGTCAGCAAAAGTTTGCGCCCATACATAGCAATGCTTATGCACCTGCACAAATTTTCTAGCTAACTTGCCTCTTTGGCCATTTCTTCTTAAGTAACAACACATTGATTTATCACATATCAAACATAACCTTAGGGACTTATGTCATTTATCACCAGATATTAAGGCTAGTCTGATAATTCGGGTGATATCAGGCTTATACTATTGAATCCTACGCGAGGAAACGTATTGTCTAGACCTTTCCTCATTCTAATGACAATAGTTTACACGTGACACTTTGTATTATGTGTGGCACTTTACAGTCTCCATAACCAGTGGCCCCCATGAATTCACTCATAACAGCCTGTATGTGGCACTTTGCATTGTGTGTGGCATTTTGTGATTTTCGAAACCTTCAAGAGGTCGCCTTTACACAATCTCAAGAGGTGGCCCCTATGCAATCAATTGTTCAGTTAGAGCTTAGAGTCCCCAAGGTTTTAGGCATGAATATTCACATTCATAGTATATTCCATATAAAATCCATATGCACCAATTTCATGATATCACATATCCTATTCCATATGCCCAATTTCATGCTTTTGCAACCAAATTCATATGGCCAATTTCATGCCATCACAATCAAATTCATATAGACAATTTCATGCCACCACAATAAAAACCATAAGCACAATTTCATGCCATCACATCAAAGCCACATGCATAATTCAAAGCTATCACATATCAAAGTCATAGGCATAATTTAATGTCATCACATAACAAATTCATAAGTACAAGTTCACAATCAAGCTTCCAATCTCGTCATAATGACAATATTTCAATCAAAATAACATTCATATTCGCATAAATATATGACACAACTCACACCTCATAAACAACATTAAGTCCATTGTGACCTCAGAAATAATTTAGCTTACTTACCTGGTTAGACTTCATGGCAAGATCCTTATGTCAACCTAGAAATCATTAAAAATTGCCTTAAGGATCATTGAGCATAATAACAAAAAGCAACTCCTTTACTAACTCAGCACCGCACAGACTTGATTGGATGATTTTTAAAAAGATGATGCTTATTCCAATTTTCACAAAAATTTGTAGAGATCAATTAAACATATATAAAATACCACATGTAAAATATCAGAGTAAAATGAGGTCATATTCCCTTTAAAATCCCTTAGTTTATCACACCTTCAAATTTTGTTTAGTGGTCTCTTAAACTTAGCAGCCTGAATTTGGAAATTTATAAAAATCTCACCAATGATCAAATCAATACAAAAATTTTCAGTTCACTAAAAGACACATATGAGTCTAATTCTTCCAAAAATTACAATTTTTTGTTAAATTTAGGTTTGTCAAAAAAAATTTGATTTGCTTACTCTGTTTAGAAAATTGAAAATCTCAGCTTTTTAAACACAATTTTATAAAATCAAAAAAATTTCTATAGGGCTTCAAAAATCATGAAACTTTCCAGTTTATAAGTAAATATGCCCAAGTTTGATTTCACATACAAAAATTATGAGTTTTCAAGGAGGAAAGTTCCTTCAACTAAAATTCGTTCCTCTTGCTCTGTTTTAGAACAAGGGCTTTCCAGATTTGGTTCTATAGAGTTCAAAAATTCACCAAAATTTGCACACTTTGAATTTTCAAGTGATTTGAAATTTTATACAATTTTGAACATATCTAGTTTCGCATATAAAAATTTTAGAGTAAAAAACCAATCCTGAAATTTTTAAGAATTTTCGGATTATAGACTGCTCAGTAAAGGCCCTGCAGATTTTTGGATTCAAGCATCATTTATGACTTCCTAACATCATCCAAATCATTTGAATCCTTCATGATTTATAACAAATAATAAATTCCAGCAAGTTTCAGAACATGCATGACCTAAAGATATCATACACAACACTATACCACAATAATTCATTGCAAATATGTATGTACTAAAGCTAGAACTAGAAGAAGGAGATGAATTCAACCTCTTTTCTTCCTAGGTTCCTTTTCTTCTCCTTCGATTCTTTGCAAATTAGAGAGAGACTGAGAGAGAGAGGTAGGGGTTTTTGAACAGAGGAAATAAATTTTGTAGAGAGATTTGAACCCCTACCCCATATATATATCTTGTTGACATGTTTCAAGTTAGGCCTCTATTCCTTAAATCTTTCATTTATGCCCTTAACATTTAATCCTTTACCATAACACTTAGGCAGACATAGACACAATAACATATATGCAATATAAACAATTTAAGGTTATGTCCACTTACAAATTTGGGATGGTACAAAAAGTCCTACAATGAGAGAAAGTATAGTGTCCCTAAGATGTGGTCTAAATGTGTTTAAGGTGTATATGACAAAACACATGTTATATAAGCAGGGTAAATGGCTCAAGTGTGGTGGGCAGGCAAAGAGATTGCGCTGGAGCACCATGAAGGGTGTGCAAGAGCGCGACCCTTTGTCAACTTAAACCATCTAAACAGAAACATTACACTGGCGTGCAATATTGTGGCGTAGGAGCGCCAATCGTGTTTTGTTATTTTTAGTGGAGGCAGAAAGTTTGCATAGTCGCACATCATGAGTGGCGCAAGAGCGCCAACCAATAATGGAAATTTGTTGGAAACCTGACACTTGGCGCAATCGTGCAGAGTCTCTTGTGTAGTAGCACAACTACCATTTTGTGAACGGCTTTTATAAATTGAGGGTTAAGTAATTAGTTACTTACAATATAAGCAATGAATGTGTATTATAGATTATCATGTATTTCTCTGCATGGTCTATCATTGTTTCATAATTTTAGCTGCTTATTGAGTTTTATACTCACTAGTTTGTCGTGTGTCTCAGGTGAGCAATAAATTACAAGATGTTTGGAGGATTTTTAGCATAACGACGATAGAGTTCCCTTGATAGTCATTGGACTGCTTCAACATTGCCATTTTTATGTTAATCATTACTTTTGATTCTTTTGGTCATAGATGCACATGATGTGATACAGTAGTTGACAATTTGGGAACTCTGTAATTTTGGATGTTAATAAAATACAATGATTACAGTTCTCCTTTTATTGTTTTGTATGAATGCTTAGAGTTGCATTCTGGACCCTTAAGGTTTGGGGTGTCACACGACCTACTTTTTTTAATCAAAATACAGAGCATGAAAGCAAGATCATTGCTTAAAATTTAACTTCCTAATTTTCTTTTCAAAAACCAGGATCGTTGAACTTTGTCTTTCCAGTCTTCTCTTATTATGAATGAACATAATCCATATCCGCATATTCTTGCATGCTCGATCCCAACACTACATAAAAAATAACGGGAAAAACAATCATACCAACACAAAAACGAGTAAGAAATATTTAACACATAAAAAAGAATTGAATATCATTTTCAATACTTACGTTGTAGGAGTGGTTCATACAATTCCATCTGCTCTAAAAACAAAAATTCTTGTATTGACCAAAAAGCTTTACTTAACTAATTTTGTGAGCATTTCAAAACCTTTACAATTCTTTGGACTCAAATGATGAAGTGTTGATCTATACAACTAGGTTCATCTACTTTCGGATATCCTTGTTTGCATTGCAGTCACTAACACCCATTGTCGCTAGATTCTGGTGTTGCAACAGCTACAGAGTTAGCATCTACCATATGGAATCAATTGCCACCACAATGTTAAAGAAACCTGCATTGTTAAATAGATTTGGCAGCTCTCTATTCATTTTTGACTGATAAGGATGTTTAGAGTATTTTAATTAAAATCTTCATGCTGCACCAAGTGTATACGAGTATAAAGATCTTCCTAATAACAAGATTAACATAATCATAATATAATGTCTAAATATGTCAAAAGTTCAAATATAGATATATATACTTTAAGGCTCACGCAAGCCGAAGTTCAAAACCCTTCGAAGTTTTTCTATCCTCAATTTCTTGGGCTTTGTGTTTAGTATGTGTCTGAGCTATTATTTAATAAAACAACGGAACAATATAACCAACAAAAATTTCAATAATACAACCACTCTGTCAAGAATTTGATGAAATCTCAAAAGAAGAGGAAATTTAAATTTCTCTTTATATACCAAACTCAATGAATTGAAAGTTTCCAGAGTGAAGTATACCAATAGTCAAACTAAATAAATAATTCAAAAACAATTACACATCAAATTTACAAGAAAAAAAGGTCTAAGGGGAACTATATGAGGAAATGACTCTCGCCTCTTTTTAATTTTTAATTTTTCCCATCAGCGTAATGTATTAGAACTTTTTTAAGTATAGCCTTCAATGGACACTCGAAGGAAAATGACAATAATTAACAATAGAATTTTCCAAGCACACGGGCTCTGCCCCATACTGTCTTTTCTTGTGATAATACGATCGACATGGACCCATGGTTATGTGCCATTAATAAAATTTAGTCACTTAAGAGATTAGAGTTGCAATGAGTTAAAATCAGTGATGGAAAATGACATTAATCAAAGTAAACCAAACCAGTGAAATAGAGAATAAAACCATTAAAGGATAAGTTCCAACTCAACCCAAAGGCTTAAGCTATTAGATTAGGCCTTCTCGTATCAATTCGCGTAAAACGATCATCATCAACCAAACACTCTTAGGAAATTTCACTAATGTGCTAAAAATAAAAAATAAGCAAATCATATAATTTATCTGCCATACCTTTATAAAAAGGCAAAGTGCGAGACGATTTATAAGTTTACATTAAATGTCTAGGTGCAGAAGGGATAGAAAAACCTAAAGAGAGAGAGTTTAGTAAAGCGAGATGCGCCATTTTATTTTGCAACTGTTTTATGGATGTAATGAGTTCATTCTCCCAAAGGTACAGTTCCTCATTTTGATGTGTTGAAGGCTTCCCACAGAAAATTTTCATCTTGGGACAAATTTACCAGAGTCAATGCTCCCAGGGACGGGAATTTGAAGGCATAATTTGCTAGGAAAGATTGTGAGGTTTTCAACATCTTTTATTCTCAGGAAGTTTAATGAAGGGAACATTATCTCCTTCCTTTCATCTTCTCATGACTCTTCCATGGCTATTATCTAATTTTTAACAGGCACTTGCATATCTTAAGGTGTTGCAGCTACAAAAAGCACGGTAGAAATGAAAAAAGAATATTTCAAAAAGCTACAGCCCTGCACCATTGGATGTGCTAAAGTTGAGAGTAACTCAATGTTCTGCCTCATCTTTTCGTATTTAATTGCAGAAACTTCCCAGGCCTCCAAGGTGAGCAACACAACCTGCAATCAAACTTCCTGTTTAAATATATTCTTTCATATAATTTGAGAGGCAATAATTATTCTGATGGTTGATAGGTGCTGTCCCGTAAAGGGCTAGAAAGTCCCGAAAACAAACAAACATTTTCATCCTAAGAACTTGGAAAAAATTTAGGCTATATCTATCTTGCATGTAACAATCCTCATATTCATTTGAGAATATTAGTGCAAAGGCATATTGTAGCCATACCAATTGCATGCCTAATAGCTTTAAGTTAATGATGGAAAAGCTTGTGATATTTAACAGTTTGAGATTTAACTGGAAATAATTTTGAAATTAACAAAAAAATAATGGAAGAGAAACAAAACAATAGGCATATTAAATATGCACAAACAAAAGACATTTGAAATTTAAGCATTTATTAGATCCAATATTTATGATATGAGAACATTGAAGAGAAAAATAGCCGATTACTTAAATTTATGAACTTGATGCATGTATAAGATTCCTTTTTCATTTTTTTCAGGAATTTAGATAATATTTGTTTCAATCACTTAACACTTTTTAAATCTAAATAATTTTTAGGACTTAATTTATACCATTTAATAGAATGTTTGTTCACTCTTTTGCATACCACTTAAAAAAAGTAGTAAAAAAATATTTTAACTTTAATATGCCTTTTTTTACCCATATTGCAATGTAAAATGTTTATATATTTATCACAATTCTTTAAAAATTAAATAGTAAATAAAATTAAACCCAAATTCTTTTTCATTTAAATAGTTAATATTATATTTGTTACAATCATTTAAAAAATAAATATTTAATAAAATTAAATCAAAATTCTTTTTCATTTAAATAGTTAATATTATATTTGTTACAATCCTTTAAAAATAAATATTTAATAAAATTAAATGAAAAGTATCATAATTATACATTTAATATTTATAATTATATTTTTAAAGTATTAAATTTATTTTTAATTTGTAATTTATTTTATTTTATGTAAATTTATTTTTTCAATTATTAAGCAATTTTTATTTAAATTAGTTATTTTAACTAAAATATATTAATGAAAATTAAAAAGAAAATATAAGTAATATATAAACTGATTAAGAACCTAGTTAATGATGCATTTAATATATTGATATTAAATATAAATTATTTAATAAAATTTATATAATCTTAAAATTTACAAAATTCGTTATGAAGCTTTTTTGATTTAAGAACCACATACAAAATCCCTCAACATATTCTCCATTCTGAGATGAATCTCCATGCTTGAACAAGGTGAACCACTCTTGAGCATCAAATACATCATCTTGATAATAGAAATTGCATTATCCATGCAAATAGCTCCCTCTTTAGAGCAGAAAAAAGAGCTCCCAAATGGCTTTGTGTGGGGGTGGCTTGCATGCCTTTTCTTCAATGTGCAAAGTCCCAGGTGGCTTTGTAAGTTGCAGAGAAGTCATACACATGTGCCAAAACTTGAGTAGGAATTGCAGTGGAGGGGTGAGCTACTTGGGGGAGTAAAGAGTAGCCTTGGCATAATGTCATGCTTTGATATAGCATGGCAAAAGTTACCATCCCATCTTTCACACAGAATAGTCCTGAAGAGTGGCTCATTGCCCGACAATGGTTAGCCAAAAGTTGTGCACAACACTGACAAGTGAAATAATAAACATATTCCTACATTTATTCTATCAACATCGAAGATTCCATAACTTGCAACTAGGGAAGGCATTTTTCCCCGGTTGGATGGCATTTTTCCCCGGTTGGGTCGGGTACTCGCATTTTACCGCATGGCCCAGCCAGGGAAAACCCCATATTTTTGATGATCAGGCCCGGGGGCAGGGGCGGGGGCATTGAGTGCACACAGGCCCGGGTGCGGTGCATGGGTAGTATTGCTGAGGAAACTCGGTCCCCGGCCTGCACCCGGATAGCTCAACCCATTTGTAGTTAAAAATATGTCACATGCAAGGCTTGAACCCAAGACCTAAAGGTTGCATTTCAGCCATATACCACTAGACCGCATTGCTATTTAGCTTTAATGATTACAAATAACTTTAATTAATGAATTTATTTGTATATTTAATTAAAACTAACATTTCCTACAAACTTATGGCTCAAACTTGGGTCACCACATAACATCATAAGGGGCTTCACCATTGCTGCCACCGCGCGCTTTAGCCTTTTTAGCAACATTATATTATTTATACAATTTCTAGGCTTGAAAACTTAACAAAAAATAAAGCAGGGAAAGTTCGGGGATTTTTTTTCGAGTGTAGGTGTTGCATTCCAAAACCCGTAATTACCCGCACCCGCAAAAACCCGAAAAAATTCGGGGATTTTACAGGGACCGGAAAAGAGTTTTTTTATCCGGTGTGGGTGCGGAAATGCCACACTCACACCCGAATTTCGCTATCCTTATTTGCAACTCCAACTTTCATATTTGAAGCCAAAAACAAGATTCTATTTTCCCTTTCCCTCATGAATAATGCACAAGGTTATAGATACCATGATCCATTTTAATATTACCATTTCTTATTTGGACGCAAACACAATCAGCTAAAGAGGAAAAATTAAAGAAACTGACCTCTAAGAGTTTAGCTTCTTGCTCAAGGCGTTTAAGTTCAGCTCGTAGTCTATGCTTGCCTCTAGTATCACTAACCACCAAAGACACAGTTCTCTGGGGCACCGGAACCTTGGAATCCAACCTATCGGATTGCATCTCTCAATATAAGAATTTAGGAGAAGAAAAAAAAAAAAAAGAATTCCTAGTAACAAAACAACCTAGTATAGTATGATGAAAGATGAAATTTTTAACCAAAATAACTTCTATTGTTAGTTACTACCAATTTGAAAGATTCCATAATCCGAGCCAATTCCCACACAACAATTTTTAACTAATCACCTCACATTCGTTTCCCTCTTCCCTTTTGGTACCTAGCTAGCTATATCTAAATCCTAAAAATGTATAGTAACTTCCACTTTGTATATATTAATGGTCACAAGTACTTTTCCCTGGAGACTAAAAATTCAAGATACATATAAACTCTCCCTAGTATTTCATTGTTATTTTTTTATAATATATTGTTACATGCTACTTTATAATAAAAGGTACAAGGCCCTAATTAAACCACTGGTGAGCCTTCGGGGAAGGCACATTTGGTGAGAAGTTAGGACCCAACAGAGCAAACTAGAATTCATTCTTGTCCAACCATCTAAAGTGTTTTTCCTTTAAATTATGTAAATTAACATCAACATCAATCTGCACTTCATATAAACCTCCAAACAAGTTATAATTTAATTTGACCAAAGTCAGATAACACAAAATATTCCTATATACATATAAGTTGACTATCAATTAAAGTTAAAAGTACAGCAAGAATAAGAACCATATGAATATCAATTAATGTAAATTATGACACATTATAGTAGATATTTGAATGGATTACAACTTAACAAGGAACAAGACAACAAGAACAAGAACCATATTACTTCAATATGCAAATTATAGTTATTTATTTTTGTCTTTTGCTCTTCCCAGTTATCAACTAGTAATAAAACACAGATAGGCATATCAGACTAGTGAAAATTGAAAAAAAAATTACTTCATTGAATTTCTCATTTCATTGCCTTGTCCAGAATCACTCACACATGATGTTATATATTTGTTAAAAGTAAGAATAAACAAAAGGAATATAATGACTGACAGGGAACCCGTAACAAGAACAAACCAAAGTGGAACACACACTCAACAATCACTCACACTCACACTCACACTCACACATGATCAACCAACAATCTGTTTGAATAATTCTTTAATATATTAAATAATCAATATCTAACAAAATAATAATGAAACCCTATATTTATACTAATCAAGACATATTGAAATTTGAGTCAAATTAGGATAAGTCAAAATCCCTCTTTGAGTCAAAATCCCTAAACTGATAATTTCTCAAATTAAATAAACCCTAATTAAATAAACACTAAAAGACTATAATAACACTAACAATAAAATAAACCATGCTACATCAATTCTCCCTGACTTAGAAAGACTTGTCTCCGAACGAGTGGGACTGCAAGTAAAAATCCAAAGCATGGGGATTGATATGACGGAGCTCATCTTTAGGAATCTAAGTATCATCGCTGGCTAGTCGACCCTTCCAACGAACAAGGAAACGACGAAAACCACCAGTAATAGAAGCAACAAAGTGGTCATCCAAAATGCGATCGACCTCATCAGTCAATAGAGGATTGAACAGGGGCAAACGAGGTAAGACAACAATTGGAGAACCTGCAAAAACATAAAAAACAATGGGAGGCTCAAAATGTCCTTGGTAAGGAAACAAGTTTGCCACATAAAAAATTGGACTAATACTCCAATCAAAAGGCAAATCAAGTAAATAAGCATTAGAACTAAGACTACGATTAACTTTAAATGGGCCATGGGCACGTGCATGCAATTTCTTGTTAGCTTGTTTAGGAAAGCGAGAAGGATCAAGGCGAACCATGATATAATCACCTTCCTTAAAAACCTTTTCTCTATGATGTATATTGGTAGTAGATTTATATTTATTATTACTCAATGAAATCATTTGTCTAACCTCAGCATGCAAATCATGCATATGGATAGTAAAATCAGTAGTAAAATTCGAAATAAGGTAGTGAGAGGGTAAGCAAACAAAGTCAATGGGTTAGCGACCTGCAATACCAGAAATAAACATGAATGGACTCTTACCAGTTGACCTATGAACAACATTACTATAAGAAAACTCAGCCATAGGTAACATTAAATCCCAAATACCTAACTTTTCACCTACCATACAACGAAGCAACTTCCTTAAGCTACGATTAACCATTTCAGTTTGGCCATCAGTTTGAGGATGATAAGCTGAAAATAACTTAAGAGATGTACCAAATAGTTTCCAAAGTGTCTTCCAAAAGTAACTAACATCCTAAACATCTCTATCAGACACAATTGACACAGGCAATCCATAGAGACGGATAATCTCCCTAAAGAATAGTTGAGCTATATGTGAAACATCACTAGCCCTACATAAAGGGATAAAATGAGCCATTTTAGAGAACCTAAAAACGACAACAAAAATAGAATCATGTTTCCTAGCTATTTTATGTAATCCTAAAAGGAAATCCATACTAACATCTCTCCAAGGAAGGGAAGGAATAGGGAGGAGAGTGTATAACCCTTGATTAGGCTTGGCAAATTATATACGAACCGTTAATACAACACGAACCCATTCTATAAAAATGTGTTTTGCATATAATATTATCAGATCGGGTTGTTAACGGGTTAACACGATAAAACCCGTTTGATATTGGACCATATTTGCGTTTATCCTATAAAAAACCGTTTCATCTGTTTAACCTTTTAATGTTTAGGATAATATAGTACATGTATTTATGATACGTAAAAAAATATAATAAAATGTAACAAATACTAATTTATAACTATGTTTAGCCTAATTAAAATTATTCTAATATAGTTAAGTCATCTTTTTCTAGAGTGTGTAAGAGTATGACATTTTGATAGAAAATACAAAGAAGAAACTTATAAAATGCCCTATTTCATTTTTCGAAATCATTCAGTAATTAGACATTATCAATTATTTCTCTTAAATATGCTTTAGATGGGTCTTTAAATGATGTTTGATTCAAATTTTTTTTTATATTTTTGTATTATATTAAATTTGGATATTTCAATAAATTTTAAAAATATTTGTTAGATTTTAAATTTAAAAACTATTGGTTGTATTATACGTTTAGAATTTATACAAATCATGTTAGGCATATTATTGTCTAACTTAAAAATAAAAAACGGGTTATATGGATTGGTTTCGGGTAACACGTTAAGTTAATAGTCTGGTTTGAATTTCTAGATTTAGGCCCAATAAGTTAATAGGTCGGATTTGGATTAATATAATTTAACACGACATGAATACGAAATACACAAAATCGCTCTAACATGAGCCGTTGTCAGGTTTGCCATTGATTAAGTATTCTAGCCTTAGCTAGT
>SNVD02002948.1:0-16866 GCA_013180625.2 Boswellia sacra | reverse complement strand
TAGAGACATGTAACTCTTCTCCGATTGTATTGCCTACGATATCTCGTACAGCTAATGGTTTAGGGATAATGCCGAGAACTTTGCTCCCTCCTAGGGATGCAGCTGTTGACACACACCCCATTAACCCAAGACTACACCCTCCATAAATCAAATTAATACCCCTCGCAGCTAATATCCTACCAAGATCAAGAGCTGCTGTGGTAAACTCTCCATCTTTACCAAATTGCGATCCGCAAAATAAGAATATATTGCGGAATCGCCGAATTGGTGTTTTCTCCATTTCTACAAGTGCTCTAATCTTGTGTAAGACACGTTAGATATTATGCTTTTCAATTGCAAGAAAGGTTATGGAATGACATAAGAAAATATGCAGAATGTATATATACACCCATAAAACTCTCAAATTTTGACACAGGGGGACATACTTTTGGTGGGGGTTGCTCGATGCAGATTTATCGCCCCAAGATTTGAAAAAATGAGATATGCTTTCGGCGGGGTTTGACAAAACCTACACACTTGTCTTCCACGTGAAGCATGGAAAATGGAGATACACTTTCGGCGGGGGTTGACAAAACCCCCACACTTGTCTCCCACGTGAAGCATAAAAAAATAGAGATACACTTTCGGTGGAGGTTGACAAACCTCCACACTTGTCTCCCACGTGTACTTATGCCATAGGGTAGTCATATGGTTTGTCAAAAAGAAAACTTGAAATTAAAACAAACAAAATCAACAAACAACAACAACACAAAAACAACATTGATAATCAGATCAAAGAAACAAGAAAGAAATAAAATTCGACAACAACAACACACATTCAAATATACAAGTAGTTGTGATTGTGGCTCACATCTTCCTTGGTTTTACGTCCAGTAACGGCTGAAATGCCTTCTATGAGTCGGGGATTTACTTCCCATCCAGTTTTCTTATAAACTGGCAAACAGGGTCGTTTTTAGTCAGATTCCCTAGACTATAACAATGCAATTCATCACGAAATTGTGTCCATAGATTAAGCAATTCACGCTTAACAAGTCCACAAGAATGTGACTCGAGAGTTAACAAAACATTATCCAGCGACTCATTACTCAAACCATTCTTAATAAATGAAAGTTTGTCTTCTATATTCCTGGACGCAAAACCTAATGAACGACAAGTCTGGTTACAATTCCATCTAGCACATTTATAACATACTTGTAACTTTTTCGCTCTTCGCCTCTTGGCGTAGTAGCTCTTTCCTAGACCAGGCATGTATTTTGCGAGATTAATGTCCGGCTCACCGGACAATCTCACCTTGGCTTCGAAAAGCCATCGGATATCAGCAGGGACATTTAGGAGCATCAATGCCCAAAGTCTAGTCATCCGTACTTTATAAATTTTAAACACAGCATTTTGAGGAAGTGAAGGGAAATATTTACGAAGGTTCGATAGAAAGATATCAGCATCCATTGAAGAGAAGAAAAGGAGAGATATTACGATAATGCGATTGAGTCTGTTTTTTTTTTTTTCCTTTTTTTTTTTTTTTTTTCTTTTTTTTTTTTTCAGATATGGCACGTTTCAACCTTTGGCGAATGACTTCGATTTCTGTTTGGATGTTTCCACAAGCTGCTGCACAAATGAGCTCAAAGCACAGAGTAATCAAATTGAACAAAAGAAAGGAAAAGAAAAGAGCAGAATCGAAACTAAAGACACATAAAAGAGATAACAACACAATAGCAAACAAAAGTAAAAAACAAGTAAAAATATAAAAACAAATGAGACAGATGGCAAAGAGAGATAAAACTTGATCAATTTGATGGCATACGAAAGGAATCTCCTCGAGACACAAAAATCGATCATTATTACTTTATTTTATTTTTGTTTTCTTTTTTTTTTATTTTTCAAAAACATTGGGTTGCCTCCCAATAAGCGCTTGGTTTAACGTCCTCAGCCCGACGTTGGTTCCATCATGGGAGGATCCAATTTCCGCTGTGCTTCTCTAGTGGGCTTGGATCCTTTTTCCAACAAGAATTGGTGCATGGATATGGCTGGGCCTTGGATGTTAGCAATCGTCCACCCAATAGCTATTTTGTGATCTATAAGTAGTTGGACGAGTTTCTCTTCTTGTATTCGTGCAAGGCCCATTTCCATTGTAATTGGCAAAGTATCATTCTCACCCATGAATCCATGATTCAAATGATCTGGTAGTGACTTAAGCTCCAAGGTATTGGCTTTCATCACAGAAGGAAGAAGTTTCTCATTAGATAAAGTAAATTGAATGTACAAAACATCATACCTATTTGTGGTTATTGCTATGGTCTCATCTAAGCTTGCCACAACTTCCTCCATTTCTTTGGACACTTGTATCAAAAATCCTGACTCATTGGAATTTTCTGTCCCTATATGCTCACTAATAGCTACATCCAATCCATTCTTGCGAGTTAACTCAAAATATTGTTGTGGCAAAGAATCAACAACGTCAACTGCAAAACAGAATGTAAGTCACTAGAGTACCTCATTACCTCAAAAATATTGAAACATATCACCTTGCCATCAAACTCTATGATGAGAGTGCCACAATGAACATCCCAAATCTTATCTTGGTCAACAGTTTCAGGAGAATGGTCTCCCTAAAGAATCGGGTCCGGATTAGGGAGATGTCTCATCTCTATTTTAAGGACACAGAAGTCTGCTGGAAAAACCAATTGATTCACCTGCACAAGCACATCTTCCACAACTCTTTTGCGATATGCATTAAAATGATCAGCAAACTGAATGGTATTACCAGTTTTCGCAAAAGGTCCAAGATTTAAAGAAAGCATAAATAGAATATGGCATGAATTAATAGATGCTCTAAATCTAAGATAGCTCTTTCAAACTTGGTATTACCAATGGTGCATGGAATGGTGAACGTACCTGGATCTTTGCATTTCGGAGGAATTTTTCTTTGCAATACAGCTGAAAATTTTTCCCCCACACTTACTTTCTCATTTCCCTTCAACTTTCTCTTGTTGGTGCATAACTCCTTGAGAAATTTTGTACAACGAGGTACTTGCTAAATAGCATCCAGAAGTGGTATATTTACCTCGATTTTGTGAGAAGTTTCCAGGATTTCTTGTTCTTGTTTCTCCTTCGATTGTTCAAATCTACTAGGAAAAAGTGGAGGAGAAACATATGAAGGAATGGGAGTTATAGGATTTACCTGAGAAGTCAGTGTTTTGTTCATGGTGGAAGTGGTGTCATCTCCTTCATCAGTTTGTGATTTCTTTGGCAGGACATCTAATTGCTCTTCATTTTGCAAAGTTATCGCACAAGAATTCTCTCTTGGATGATCATCGTTTGACAAGATAATTCTTCTGAACCTTGGCCCTCGAATTTGCTCATGCTAGTGGCCAATTGTCCTATTTGATTTGCCAGGTTTTGGATACTTTGCCCCAGTTTCCTGCTGGAATTGCATTGTGTTAGTGGCAAGTGCATTAACAATGTCCTGGAGAGACATACCTGAGTTTTGTGAAGCTGGTTGCGGTGCTGGATGTGGCATTGGTGGTGGTTGCATTTGAAAAGGTTGCTGCACTCTAGGTTGATTGAAACCTTGTGGCCGATTTGGTATCACATTTGGAGTGATTGGTTGATGATTCCAGTAACTGAAATTATGTTGATCTTCCCATCCAGCATTGTAAGTGCTAGAGAAAGGATCATACCATTGCCTCGTTTGTCCTGGAAATCCACCCATGGCATTGGCTTGTTCCATATATTCTTCTTGTAAAGTTGGATACATGTCCAATGGATGCTCCATGGTAGAATATACCCCACATGCATAAGATTTCTACATATGTCCTACAGCCATGTTTTCCACAAGAGAGGTTAGCTCAGAAAGTTGTTGTTCAATGTTCGGAGTGCTTACCTCATTTACTCTCCATGGTACTTGTGGCTCAAATCCGCTACTGAATTGATAGAAGTTTACTACCATGTTGTCTAAACACAAACAATCAGAAAAGAAAAACAAAGAAAATATGAATCAACAATGAAACAAAATAACAAATCGATTAGAAAATCAATCCCCGGCAACGGCGCCAAAACTGATGGCCATGTTCGAAAACTAAGGCCCAAAGGGGGTTTTATGAAACCTTTCGGTGGGGGGGGGGGGGTGGGCCCCCCCCCCACCAACCCCACAAAAAAAGGTTAAATAACAAAAAAAAAAATGATGAGTAAGATATCGTTCCCACGAGGATTGATTCTATGGAATTATATTCGAAAGTAAAAAAGAATAAATGGGGGTTTGTTGGTGATTAACTAAACTTAATGCAAAGGCAAAAGAAGAATAACACAAGCAAATTTAAATGGATTGAAAAATCAATGAGAGACACCTGGTTAAGGGTTCATTCTCTGCCACAAGATATGAATTTGTGAATTAACATAGAATTGTAATCCAATTACAGCATTGAAGTTATCAACCGTAGATAACAACAAGCTCTGTTATCCCAATCTTTCCTTACTTTGTTGTTAAATAAAACAAGCTCTTTATTTAATCTCTATCCATTAAACAACCTAGAACAAGCTCTCTAAATTTAATTCAATGGATGCATTATGAAAAGAAAGATAGGTTGATCTAAGCAATAAACACACAAGCTCGGATTATTTAACTTAGGTTATATTCTCCAATTGCAATCTCTGATCACAATTTTGCTACTAATGATTAGAAATTCAAGACAATTACGGATCAAGATTTCTAGTCTAGCAATAGACAATATCCAGATTATATTCAGTTGGCCACCCAAATACAATCCAGCAAGCAATCATAAGCATTAAACATGGGAAAATACAAGCAACTTCAATTAGAGAATTGGATAACAATTCCTTGCACAATCAACTCACAAAAACCATATCAAGGGCTTTGAAATCACCCTCAACCAATTCAGATTCAGTTACACATGTTTAAGAACGTGGTAAATACAATACAACATGGAGACATTCCAGAAAATGAAAGGGAAGGGAAAAACTTAGCAAATTTGATGTAATTCTCTTTGGATTGTAGTTCTTCCTCTTTCCAAGCTTCCTTTCTCCTTCAAGAACTCCAAGAGATGAAAGAATTCCAGAGCTGCAGCCTCCACCACGTTCTCCCCTCTTCAAGTTATCAAAATAAAACCCTAAAATGTGTTTAAATACTCTGCTACAGTGAATTGCTACAGTGCCCCGTATTATACATGCTACAGTGACTTGTGGAATTATATTTCTATACATCTCACACTGTTTTGATTACAACTTTTGGTACACTGAATGGATTTATAAACCGTAAATTTCTCCAGAAAATAGACTTCGAGAGCTTTCCAACGGTATATAACATGTCATCGGGTTCATTGTATATCAATACAATTAAATCCGAGAAGATCACTGACTAGCAGAGGTGAAAATGAAGGGTTTTACTCCATTTTTGTGCAAGTTGCTCCAAAACTCCTACAAACATCAAAACACACGAAAACATAAAAATACCACGGAATATAGCAAAGAAACATGGACGAATTGATATAAAAGTAATACATAAATAGACACCTATCACAAGTATATCATCAAAATATACAACAACAAACTTGCCAATGAATGGTTTAAAGACATGGTTCATCAACCGCATAAATGTACTTGGTGCATTGGATAGGCCAAATAGTATCAACATCCATTCATAAAGGCCATTCTTTGTTATAAATGCAGTCTTCCATTCATCACCAGGTCTCATTCGAATTTGATGATAGCCACTTCGAAGATCAATTTTTGAGAAGACAATAGCACCATGAAGTTGATCAAGAAGGTCATCAAGCCTCGGAACAACCTTACTATCAATGCACATTCTCCAAGAGCCATCCTTTTTAGGTACCAAAAGAGCTGGGATAGCATAAGGACTCATGCTTTCCCTCACCAACCCTTTAGTTATAAGCTCATCAACCTACCGTTGTAATTCATCATGTTCTTTAGGACTCATTCGATAGGCTGATTTATTTGGCAACATAGCACCAGGAACAAGATCAATACAATGTTGTTTGTCTCTCATTGGAGGAAGGCCTTGTGGTACCTCATTTTGTACAACATCATGGTATTCTTCAAGAAGATACTTCATCTCTGGAGGTGGTTCATTACTAATTTCATTTTCTTCTAACAACAAGAAAACATAAATTTCACTTCCCCTCTCCAACTCTATTCTACATTCTGTTTGGGTAAGCAAAGCATTTCCCTCCCCTTTAATAGGTTTAGGAACACATTCTAACTTCGAAGGACCCAAAATAACTTTGACCCCATCTTTAAAGAATTTATAAGTATTCCTATAGCCATCATGCATTACTCTCCTATCATACTGCCATGGTCTACCAAGAATTGAATGACAAGCATCCATAGGAACAACATCACACCATATTTCATCTTTATACCTTTTCCCAATAGAAAATGAACCAAGGCAGCGTTTGTTTACCTTGATCTCGTTATCCTTCCGAAGCCATGAAATCTCGTAAGGCTGAGGATGCTTCTCTCTTTGAAGGCTAAGTTTATCAATCATCTCTGTAGACACCATATTTTCAAAGCTGCCACCATCAATAATAACGTTGCATACCTTGCCATGAGAAGTACATCTGGTATGGAAGATATTTTGCGAAGCCAATCATCTTCTTATTCTTGGGCAATACTCAAACTCCTTTGAATAACAAAGAGAGAATCACCTTGATCTGCATAAGTGACTTCCTCTTCATCAATAAATTATGGATTATTGAAATTGATCAAGGCATCTGACTCAATCTCTTCATCACTTTCTTCATCTATTAGTGTTACAATTTTACGATTAGGACACTCGGAAGCAATATGTCCATAGCCTTGGCATTTGAAACAACGATATGAACTAGCATTTGAAGAGCTTTGGGGTTGTTTGGAACTATTACCATGCTCATTCTTTGAAAAAGCTTTTGGGTTTGTTTTCAGACCTGGTTTAGGCTTAGGATAGGAATTATTGCCATGATTGGGAGTGCCATCACGATTAGCAAAACGAGAGTTACAAACGTGTGCCTCTTTAAGCTGTTTCTCCACTCTAAGAGCAAGTCTACACACATCATTGTAGGACCAGTAGGGTTGCAATTAGACCATATTGCAGATCTCAGATCTCAATCCCCTAAGAAAACGTGCTATGGTTTGTTCTTCTGGTTCAGTAAGATCATATTTCATCATCAAATTATCAAATTCTGCCACGTACTCTTCTACAGATAACTCTTTTTGCTTGAAATTGTGGAACTTAAGGAAAACATCTTGCCTGTAATTTTCAGGAAGGAATTTCCTCTTATGCTCTCTTTTCATTTTCTTCCATGTCAAAATTCGACTTCTGCCCTCTCTTTCTCTTTGTTTCTTCAAATTCTCCCACCATAAAGAAGCATACTTTTTTGCTTGATTGCAACAAGCTTAATCTTACGAACTTCAGGCACATTTTTGTAGTAAAAAATACGCTCAACCATATTAAGCCAATCAATGAACTCATTAGGATGCATTCTTCCTTCAAATTCTGAAATGTCAACCTTCACATCAAAATCTTGAAAGAAATGATTTTGTAATTCATGAGGATGAGGCAGAGTGCTATCGCTAGCTGCTTCACTACGCTGATTGTAAAAAGGATTCTCAACATCATGGACTGCATTTTCCCATTCGTCATGATTTTCCCCCCTACGTTCTTGATTTTTCATTAATTTCTAAACGTTGTTGGACTTGTTGGAGCTGCCGCCTAAGATTTTCAATGATCAAATTCCATTCGTCTCTTTGAGGAGGAGATGGTTTGCTAATAGAAGCAGCCTTGCAAGTACCACCAACCATTGAACCAAAAGCTCTGATACCAAACTAATGCCGGCTTGCTGAATTGTAACAGATCAAGATAGGATCTTCAAGTTGATAAATAGCTCAACTAATGGCTGGAATAAACAAAATGGAACCCAACAAACACTCTTTGATAACAAGCTCACCACCAAAGTAAACACCAATGGGATACACAGAATTCACCACCTAAGGATGTAAACTAAGGATATAGTGCTCAAACTAACTCACCACTCTATGGAATCCACCAAGAGATACAGAGTTAAAGAGAAATCAGTATAAACACTGAAATTTTATTAAAATTAGAATCAAAACCGTTCTCCCTTGAATACACAACTTTAGGACTTAAATATCTTGGAACAACCCTCCAAGCATAGGTAAAAGACAATAATTAAATGTGTTCAACAATTACAGCTCAACTAATACATTGACCATTAATTATTGACTAAGACTCAAAAATAAACTCAATAGATAATAAAAGCGCAAATAACTAAGCTAGAAAACTCTAATTCTCGAGTAAACTTAATACTGCATTAATTACGAACCAGATGTGAAGAAATAGTTATAACCTTCTATAAAGGACTCCAAATGACACACCATAAAATGTGTTAGAAAGCTGACTTCAAGATCTTATACAGACATAAATCCTGAAAATTGATGTTGTCCACATCAGTACCAATTATTTGTCAAAATTGCCCTTTATTCTGGTTCATCTGCACTCTTGATCATTGTAACAATTTGCACTCCTTTATGATCTATCATGAAACCCATGGATTGCAACACTCCTATGTCATTAACACTTTTTAGTGTACCTCTTCATAGGGCTTGTGCCTATTCTAAGGGCTTAAAACACTTTTAAGTGCACCTATTTCCTATGGTTTCTTCCAATGCATGTCCATCAAGAAAACGTCTATCATGCATTGCTTCACGGTCTTTAGACCTTTTCATTCTTCATGCCTTCGGTTGAGTATTCTTCTTTGACCTCTTTAGACTTTGCATTAGTTAGGTTTCATGCCCTTATTCCGAGTAGTCTTCATTCTATTCTTGATTTCTTCTAGTCCACTAGGAAAAAAATTCTTGATTTGCTATGCTTTAGCATTCGTTGTTCTTGATCTCTTCAAATTTTGCATTCATAGGGCCCTTCATTAGGGGAGTTCATATCATGTTGTTGATTCTCAGACTCATTGGGGATCTTTCCATTGTCCTTGCAAATTTCTACAAAATGTCAAATATCTCCTGATGACTTTAAATCAATTTAAAATTTTACCTTGTGTGTTGTGTTCTTCAATTAGCTGCTTTCTAGTCTCTGGAGGAATTCTTCTATGTGATTCCTATTGAAGATTCCATTGATCAATGTAACTCATCTTTCCTTGTAAGTTGCTAAACTATTGCCATGGCTGGGTTCTTGTCATCGATTGTGTTTGAAAATTCCTTCGGTCTTAAGGTTGATGTGGAGTTTTTCTTCTCTTTTCTTTTTCTTTTCCTCCTCTTTCTTTCTTTCTTTCTTTTTTTTTTCTTTCTTTCTCTTTTTTTCCTTCTTCCCTTTCTTCTTTTCTTCTTTCTTTTCTTTCTTTCTTTCTTTTTCTTTGGCCTTTTACTCTTTTGTGCCTCATTAAAGGGATAGCTAGCTACAATGCAAGGACCCCTGGTCAACGGTTTAATTTTTGATCGGTGGTTAGCTGATAGTCAGCTGGCGATTCAACTACTGCTCAGTGGTGGAGGTTCTATATATAAGGACCCTTCGCCTTCCTCAGCTTCATTCGCGTGCCATTTCTTCATTTTTCATTTGATTTGCCTCCAGTTTTCTCCTACAAGTTTGTCTTGACTTCCTCTTTCTAATGGCGAGTCATCTAGTTCATCTTTACTTGAATGAGAGAGATCAAATCTGGAGATCGACGTTGAGAGGTCTTCTAAAGGACCAAGAGGCACCTATTGTCTATAACATGGATTCCCACACAATCAACCAGGTATGCATTCTTTTTCATCTCTTCAGTCTTCCATTTTCTAGGAATTTTCTAGGCATGTATTCATGTAGACACTTCAATTTCTTACCTTAGGAGTTCCATGAGAACAAGATGTGTGGGTCATTTTTTGGAGCCCACACTTGTTTCTCAGAGATAGAGAATGATGTTGAGGATTACTGCTACTAGCTTCTACGAGTTTATTACTTGTCTTTCACATGCTTCTCAGTACACCATTCATAGAGCACTGACTACTCTGTGTGAGAGGTGGATGGACACGACCCATACTTTTCATCTTTCAGTTGGTGAGATGACAATCACGCCATTTGACATTGCCGCTTTGATCGGCCTTTCGTGTGGTGAAGAGGTTATACCCATTGATGCTTGTATCACGGACTCAAGGGATCAACAAAATTTGGTTCGCTAGTTTCTTAGGTGCGATGTGAAGATAAAAAACAACATCACAATTTGGTCCCTTGCCTTGTACAAATATTGGAGGAGGAGATGAAACTTGACTCCAATTGTGATGGATTAGTATGCACGTAGCTTCATCATGTATTTGCTCGGTTTGACGCTTTTTGCCATTGCATCGAACACTATCTTTTTAACTCTGCTTCCTATCCTTCGGGATCTCAATCAAGTTAGGAATTTTGATTGGGGTCGTGCTACTCTTAGCCAGTTATACTTTGGTTTAGATTATGCTTGTCGAGGCATCACTACGATTATCGATTTTGCTCCTGTGCTTCAGATAATTTTTCTTCTTTTACATCTTCATGTTTAACATAATTTCTATTTCTGACTCTATCTTGCTTATAATAGATGTGGGCCCACGATTTAGGTGTCTTGCCTTCCCTACTTTTGACTTGTCAGGACTTTTCTTTCCCATGGATGAAGAGGTGGACTGCACTTTGTGTAGAACTCGAGAGTTCTCACGAGCTAGACTTCTTTCGTGATTACATCCCCATGCTGAGTGGGCTCTAGCCACATTATTGTATACTATATGGGTCAATCTACTGATAAGGTTCCTCATCCTCTTTCTAGTGTGATAGGTGTCTATTTATGTATCATTTTCATATCAATTCATCTATGTTTCTTTGCTATAATCCTTGATATTTTTATGTTTTTGTGTGGTTTTGATGTTTGTAGGAGTTTTGGAGGAACTTGCACCAAAATGGAGTAAAACCCTTCATTTTCAACTCTGCTAGTCAGTGATCTTCTCGGATTTAATTGTATTGATATACAATGAACCCGACGACATATTATATACCGTTGGAAAACTCTCGAAGTCTATTTTCTGGAGAAATTTACGGTTTATAAATCCATTCAGTGTACCAAAAGTTCTAATCAAAACAGTGTGAGATGTATAGAAATATAATTCCACAAGTCACTGTAGCATGTGTAATACGGGGCACTGTAGCAAGTCACTGTAGCAGAGTATTTAAACACATTTTAGGGTTTTATTTTCATAACTTGAAGAGGGGAGAACGTGGTGGAGGCTACAGCTCTGGAATTCTTTCATCTCTTGGAGTTCTTGAAGGAGAAAGGAAGCTTGAAAAGAGGAAGAACTAAAATCCAAAGAGAATTACATCAAATTTGCTAAGTTTTTCCCTTCCCTTTCATTTTCTGAAATGTCTCCATGATGTATTGTATTTACCACGTTCTTAAACATGTGTAACTGAATCTGAATTGGTTGAGGGTGATTTCAAAGCCCCTGATATGGTTTTTGTGAGTTAATTGTGCAAGAAGGTGTTATCCAATTCTCTAATTGAAGTTGCTTGTATTTTCCCATGTCTAATGCTTATGATTGCTTGCTGGATTGTATTTGGGTGGCCAACTGAATATAATCTGGATATTGTCTATTGCTAGACTAGACATCTTGATCCGTAATTGTCTTGAATTTCTAATCATTAGTAGCAAAATTGTGATCAGAGATTGCAATTGGAGAATATAACCTAAGTTAAATAATCCGATCTTGTGTGTTTATTGCTTAGATCAACCTGTCTTTCTTTTCATAATGCATCCATTTAATTAAATTTAGAGAGCTTGTTCTAGGTTGTTTAATGATAGAGATTAAGTAAAGAGCCTATTTTATTTAACAACAAAGTAAGGAAAGATTGGGATAACAGAGCTTGTTGTTATCTACGGTTGATAACTTCATTACTGTAATTGGATGACAATTCTAAGATTAATTCGCAAATCCATATCTTGTGGTAGAGAAGGATCCCTTAACCAGGTTTCTCTCATTGATTTTTCACTCTATTTTACTTTGTGTTGTTTTATTGTGCATTTACATTATTTCATTTAGTTAATCCATCAACAAAACCCCCCCATTTATCTATTGTTGCTGTAAAATAACAAATTCAATTAGAATGAATCCTCGTGGGAACGATATCTTACTTATCACTTTATTACTTGTACGACTAGTATACTTGCTAGTTTCGAAAGCATCAAGTTTTTGGCGCCATTGCCGGGGATTGATTTTCTAATCAATTTGTTATTCTGTTTTTACTACTGATTCTTGATTTTTATTTTCTAATTGTTTGTGTTTAGGCTTTTATGTCCGAGGGAGAAGCGGATCAACAACTTAAGCGAATCAAGGAGTTTCTCGAATCCTCGAATTTAAGACTAAATCAGTCAATTTCAACTCCACCTTCAGAATTTGACCTTGCACGACATACTTCCCTTCCATCTTCTTGCAGTTCAATCAAATCTGAATCGGAAGTAATGGCGATGTAAAACAATTAGACTCTTAAGGAGTTAGCGGCTCCAATTATTGATCAACAACCGCTGTGCATAAATCCCAACCTTGAGGTAGAATTTAAGCTTAAATCTGCACTAATTCGTCTCTTGCCTACATTTCATGGTTTTGCAGGAGAGGATCCTATCAAATACCTCAGAGAATTTCATGTGGTATGCTCACGTATGAAGCCAACTGGCGTGTCTGAGGAGCAAATAAAATTGAGAGCTTTTCCATTCTCATTAGCAGATTCGGCGAAAGATTGGCTATACTATCTACCATCGGGTACCATCACCACGTGGAATGAGATAAGTAAACTCTTTTTAGAGAAATACTTTCCCACTTCGAAAGCTATAAAACATTAGAAAAGATATTAGTGGCATTCGACAACACAATGGAGAATCACTTTATGAATATTGGGAGAGATTTAAAAAGCTATGTGTTAGCTGTCCAAACCATCAAATTAGTGATGGACTCCTAATTCAATATTTCTATGAGGGTCTCCTACCAATGGAAAGGAGTATCATTGATGCTGCTAGTGGTGGAGCACTAGTTAATAAAACACCAGAAGTTGCAAGGCATTTGATTAGTGACATGGCAGCAAACTCCCAACAATTCAACAGCCAATTTGAGTCACAACTGCCAAGGAGAGTAAATGAGGTAAGTACTCTGAACATTGAACAACAACTTTCTGAACTTACTTCTCTTGTAAAAAAAATGGCTGTAGGACATATGCAGCAATCTTATGTATGTGGAGTGTGTTCTACCACGGACCATCCTACCGACATGTGTCCAACTTTGCAAGAAGGAGATAAGAACAGCCAATGCACATGGTGGATTTCTAGGACAACCACACAAGCCAAAGTTACAGTAATCATCAACCAATGCCTCAAATGTCATACCAAATGACCAAGAGGTTTCAATCAACCAAGAGTGCAGCAACCATTTCAAATGCCAACCACAGCCAGCACCACAACTAGCTCCACAAAACTCAGGTATGGCTCTCCAGGATATTGTTAAAGCACTTGCCACTAACACAATGCAATTTCAGCAGGAAACTAGGGCAAGTATCCAAAACCTGGAAATCAAATGGGACAATTGGATACAACATGAGCAAATTCGAGAGTCAAAGCTTAGAAAAATTACCTTCTCAGCAGTGATCAATCCAAGAGAGAATGCTAGTGCAATAACTTGAGAAGTGGAAAGCAATTACAAGTCCCACAAAAAAAGTCACAAACTAATGAAGGGGATGACACCACTTCCACCATGAATAAAACATCATCTTCTAAGATAGATCTTAAAACTCAAATTCCTTCTTATGTTACTCCTCCACCATTTCCTAGCAGATTTGCAAAATCAAAGAAGGAGGAACAAGAACAGGAAATCTTAGAAACTTTTCGTAAGATTGAGGTAAATATACCACTTTTGGATGCTATTAAGCAAGTGCCTCGTTATGCAAAATTTCTCAATGAGTTATGCACCAACAAGAGAAAGTTGAAGGGAAATGAGAAAGTAAGTGTGGGGGAAAATGTTTCAGCTGTACTATAAAGAAAAATTCCTCCGAAATGCAAAGATCTAGGTATGTTTACCATTCCATGCACCATTGGTAGAACCAAGTTTGAAAGGGCTATGTTAGATTTAGGAGCATCTATAAATGTCATGCCATATTCTATTTATGCTTCTTTAAATCTTGGACCTCTTGCGAAAACTGGTATTACCATTCAACTTGCTGATCGTTCTAATGCATATCCCAAGGGAGTTGTGGAAGATGTGCTTGTGCAGGTGAATCAATTGGTTTTCCCAGCAGACTTCTATGTTCTTGAAATGGAGGATGAGACATCTCCTAATCCAACACCAATTCTTTTGGGGAGACCATTCTTGAAAACTGCTCGAACTAAGATTGATGTTAATGATGGCACTCTCACCATGGAATTCGATGGCGAGGTGATTCGTTTCAATATTTTTGAGACAATGAGGTACCCTAGTGACTTGCATTCTGTTTTTGCAGTTGATGTTATTGATTCTTTGCCACAACAACATTTTGAGTTAACTCGCAAGGATGGATTGGAAGTGGCTTTTAGTGAGCACATAGGGATAAAAAACTCCAAGGAATCAAGAAGGTTGATAAAAGTGTCCAAAGAAATGGAGGAAGCGTGAATGGCAAGCTTAGATGAGACCATAGCCATAACCACAAATAGGTATGATGTTTCGTGCATTCAATTTCCTTTATCTAATGTGAAACTTCTCCCTTCTGTGATGAAAGCCACTACCTTGGAGCTTAAGCCTCTTCCAGATCATTTGAAGCATGGATTCCTGGATGAGAATGATCCCTTACCAATTATAATAGAAATGGGCCTTGCACCACAACAAGAAGAGAAACTCATCCAAGTACTTAGAGATCATAAAATAACTATTGGGTGGACGATTACTAACATCCAAGGCCCAGTCATATGCATGCAACAATTCTTGTTGGAAAAAAGATCCAAGCCCACTAGAGAAGCACAACAGAGATTGGACCCTCCCATGATGGAACCAACGTTGGGCTGAGGACGTTAAACCAAGCGCTTATTGGGAGGCAACCCAATGTTTTTGCAAAATAAATAAAAAAGAAAAGAAAAATAAAATAAGGCAATAATGATCGATTTTTGTGTCTCAAGGAGATTCCTTTCGTTGGCCATCAAATTGATCAGGTTTTATCTCTCTTTGCCATCTGTCTTATTTGTTTTTTATATTTTTTTAACTTGTTTTTGACTTTTGTTTCTATTGTGTTGTTATCTCTTTTATGTGTCTTTAGTTTCTTTTCTGCTCTTTTCTTTTCGTTTCTTTTATTTAATTTGATTATTTCGTACTTTGTGCTCATTTGTGCAATAGCTTGAGGAAACACCGAAACAAGAATTGAAGCCATTGCTTGAAGGTTTGAAGCGTGCATATCTTAGAGAAGAATAGACTCAAACGAATTATTGGTAATATCTTTCCCTTTCTCCTCTTCAATGGATGCCGATATCTTTCTATCGAACCTTCGTAAATATTTCCCTTCACTTCCTCAAAATGCTGTGTCCAAAATTTATAAAGTACAGATGACTAGACTTTGGGCGTTGATGCTTCTAAATGTGTCTGCGGATATCCGATGGCTTATCGAAGCCAAGGTGAGATTGTCTGGTGAGCCTGACATTAATCTCACAAAATACATGCCTGGTCTAGGAAAGAGCTACTACGCCAAGAGGCGAAGAGCGAAAAGGTTACAAGTATGTTATAAATGTGCTAGATGGAATTGTAACCAGACTTGTCGTTCATTAGGTTTTGCGTCCAGGAATAGAGAAGATAAACTTTCATTTATTAAGAATGGTTTGAGTAATGAGTCGCTGGATAATGTTTTGTTAACTCTCGAGTCACATTCTTGTGGACTTGTTCAGCGTGAATTGCTTAATCTATGGACACAATTTCGTGATGAATTGCAGTGTTATAGTCTAGGGAATCTGACTAAAAACGACCCTGTTTGCCAGTTTATAGGAAAACTGGATGGGAAGCAAATACCCGACTCATAGAAGGCTTTTCAGCCGTTACTGGACGTAAAACCAGAGGAAGATGTGGGCCACAATCACAACTACTTGTATATTTGAATGTGTGTTGTTGTTGTCGAATTTTTTTCTTGTTTCGTTTGATCTGATTATCAATGTTGTTTTTGTGTTGTTGTTGTTTTTTGATTTTGTTTGTTTTAATTTCAAGTTTTCTTTTTGACAAACCATATGACTACCCTAGGGCATAAGTACATGTGGGAGACAAGTGTGGAGGTTTTGTCAACCTCCACCGAAAGTATATCTCTACTTTTCATGCTTCACGTGGGAGACAATTATGGTGGTTTTGTCAAACCCCGCCAAAAGTATATGTCCATTTTCCATGCTTCACGTGTCAAAACCTATCTTTCTTATCGTAATGCATCCATTGAATTAAATTTAGAGAGCTTGTTCTAGGTTGTTTAATGGATATAGATTAAATAAAGAGCCTGTTTTGTTTAACAACAAAGTAAGGAAAGATTGGGATAACAGAGCTTGTTGTTATCTACGGTTGATAATTTTAATGCTGTAATTGGATGACAATTCTACGATTAATTCGAAAATCCATATCTTGTGGTAGAGAAGGATCCCTTAACCAGATTTCCCTCATTGATCTTTTATTCAAATTAACTTCTGTTTTGTTATTCTTAATTTGCATTCTTATTTCATTTAGTTAATCATTCAACAAAACCCCCACATTTAGTTTATTGTTGCTGGAAATAACAAATTCAATTAGAATCAATCCTCGTGGGAACGATATCTTACTTATAACTTTATTACTTGTGCGACTAGTACACTTGCTAGTTTC
>SNVD02002947.1:0-168108 GCA_013180625.2 Boswellia sacra | reverse complement strand
GTAGAACAAGTAGATATTCTATTAAACTCATTTCTATCTAGAGCACAATACAACACATTCATAGCTTTAGCATTCAAACTCAATTTCATTTTATCATCTTCACTAAACTCTTTAGGTTCTTTAAGCATGCATTCCCCATTTTCAATTTTGGTAGGAATAAAAGGTCCTTCCAAAATAATAGACCACAAATTATAATCAAAAGATTTTAAGAAAATACCCATTCTAGTTTTCCAATAAGAGTAATCACTTCCATTAAAAAATAGAGGTTTAGAGATAGAAAGTCCCTCAACATATGAAGTTGAATTAAAAGTTGCCATAGCTAAAAAATCGATTAAGATTTAAAAAATTGAGCAACCTTGCTCTGATACCACTTGTTGACCCAGGTATGGCAACCCAAGAGGGGGGGTGAATTGGGGTTTTATTTATCAAAACGGATTTAGAAAACTTTTCTTGAAAGATCAAAATTAGTTCACTCTTTCTTTGAGAATAAAGGTGAAGAAGATGAAATTAGAAGTTATCAAAGATGCAGTCAAGATAATAACAATAATGAGCAATCATAAGTGCAAGTAAATATAAAAAGGATAGGGATAGAGAGAGTGCAAACTCAATTTACGTGGTTCGGCAAACCTTGCCTACGTCCACGGGCTCCTAGCTCCACGAGCTAAGCTTTCCACTAAGTTGTAAAATCTTTACAACTTGCTTGATGAACAACCTCACCAAGACTTTTTCTTCCAACTCTTGATAACACCACACCAAGAGTTCTTCTTGATGAACAACCTCACCAAGGCAACTTTCTTCAACCCTTGATAACACCCCACCAAGAGTTCTTCTTGATGAACAACCTCACCAAGGCAACTTCCTTCAACCCTTGATAACACCACACCAAGAGTTCTTCTTGATGAACAACCTCACCAAGGCAACTTCCTTCAACTCTTGATAACACACAATAAGAGTTCTCTCAAGGATAACTATTATCCTTTACAAGAATATCTCACTCTCACTACAATACAAGAACAAGCATAATTTTTACAACGAAAGTACAACTCTCTTCAAAGAGTAGATAAAGAATATAAAACTCTTTAGACTTGATATTTCTCTTATTTTTTTCTTGATAGATGCTTCTCTTGCTCTTGTTGAATGCATGGGAGAAGGGCTCATTTTATAGGCAAATGGGATGAACTTAGTCAAGTGAAGACACCAACTCCAAAGTTTCTGCCCACCATAAAAACTGTAATCTTGTCTGGCATTTTTGTCAATGTTATGTTTGAAATTTGAAAATCTACAAAAAAAAAAAAGATTGGAAAAATTTAATAAGCTTTCCAACGCATCAAGAACCAAGTCATTTGGATATCTCTAGCTCAAGATATGGCCAAAACACCATTCGGTGCTCATGTGACTTGATTTTTCTTCCATGTGTCAGTCCATCGAATTTCATGTGTATTATGTCGGCCTGCTGTTTGAAATTTGAATTTCTTCAAAGAATATGAAATCTTCTCCATTGAATCATCTTTCCAATGCCATAAGAATCAAGTAATTTGGATATCTCTAACTTAAGATATGGACAAAACATCATTCAGTGCTCAAATGAGTTAATTTTTCTTCTCTGTGTCAGTCCACCTAATTGTATGTCAATTATGTCAGCCTTCTGTTTGAAATTTGAATTTCTTCAAAACATATGAAATGTGATTCATTAAGTCCTCTTTCCAATGCCATAAGAATCAAGTCATTTTGATTTTTCTAGCTCAAGATATATCCAATAGAGTATTCGGTGCTCATGTCAGCTGCTTCCATTTGTCTTTTAACTTTCATGATGATTTGAACAACCTTACACTTGAAATTTGAATTTCTTTAAAACATATGAAATGTTGTAAATTGAGTAAGCTTTCCAAAAGCTTAAGAATCACGTTATTTGGACATTTGTAGAGAAATATATGACCAATTGATTGAATATTACTCATATGTGACATTCCTTGAATCAAACCTTGTTCTTAAACTTTGGTGCCTTTAACATGTAGTCTTCTCCTTAGCTTCCACACTTCATTTTAATAAGCCTTTTCTTGATTTTACAATTATTTCAATGATATTACTCTTGCACATAAATTAAAATGTTAGTAAATCACAATGAATCAATGTGTATTGTTATCATCAAAATTATCATGTAGCCTTGGGGCTAACAAATATTTATTGGGACATTAATCTGGTTTCTAACTGAAGAAATAGATGTGCCTGTTTGAAGCCTCCTAAGTCTACCATCTTTCTAAATAGAGATGCTACCTTAAGTTAAAGTAGGACAAAATTTCTTTATATGCCCTTTCTGACCACAGTGATAACACCCAGGTTTACCAAATTGACACTCTCCCTCATGATGCTTGCCACAAGTGTCACATAATAGGTATGGAATCATTCTAGATTGGTCATCATGTTGTCTATTTCGCTTTCTGCCACCCTACTGATCTCTAGAATTACCTCCCATAGATTGTTGCATAGCTTCCTGGCTAGAACTCTGTCTCTGCCCCTCTGGTCTCTGAGTACTCTTATGACTATCAGAATAAGCTCAATAACTACCTCCTCTCTTGCTTGGTCTATGGCTACCACTATCAACTGGCCAACTCTGATGATGTTTATGGCTTGAATCAGCTCGATTAGGATCCCTCAAATTTCTCTCAACTTTCATAGTAGCTTGAACTAACTTACCAAACTTACCATAACTGTTGGCAGCAATTACAATTCTGATTTCTCTATGTAAACCTTCTTCAAACTTTTTACACCTTTCCTCCTTATCAGCCACAATAGAAGGAGAAAACTTGGAGAGCTTTAAATTTCTTCTCATACTCCTCCATTGATTTGAACCCTTGAACTAGCCTCAAGAAGTCACTAGTGTTTTTGTACACAACAGGGAAGTAGTGATCAAAGAACTCTTTTTTGAACATAGCCCAAGTAATAACTTCATGTGATGGATAATGGCGCTGAACTGACTCCCACCAGTGATATGCTCCACCCTCTAGTAATAATGTAGCAAAAAGTAGCTTTTGCTCATCAGCACATGCCACAACTCCAAAGATACGCTCCAACTTGCTTAACCAAGACTCTACACTAGGAGAATCAACATTACCATCAAAGCTTTGACCACCTAACATTCGAACCTGTTCAATAGTGTTCTCTTCCCTAATACGGCCTTGATTTTGAGTAACAATGGCAACAAGTTAGGCAAGTGCATCTACTGAGTGTATAATGATAGGAGGATCACGGTAGTTCCTATTCTCATTCCCTCTCGCATTTGGCTGTTCTTCATCTCCACAATTATGTTCATTTTCCCCCTCACCTTCAGGTGGGGGTGGTGGTGGTGGTAAAGGATTTGTAGTTTGGTTCAGTCCGCCCATGGCTCTAGAGCAAGGCCTACCTATATGTTGGCTCATGATGATGCCTACAAAATATAACGCTTCTTTTATCATTACAAAACCATGTATATGCAAACAAGAGAGAGTTAACAAAATCTTAAAAACCATGCTCTGATACTAAGTTGACACAACCCACCCCTAGCTAACACGAGCGAATCGTGTCTAAAACTGTGCTAAAAAAATTAAGTACACAAAATTCAACACTTCCAAAATGTTTACATAGTTGCTAACTTCTTTTTTGGGATCTTGAGTCCTCTAATAAAACAAGGGTATACCAAAATAGTCATTAAGACAAACTATGGCCTCCGGCCTCAAATATAATTAATTTACAATTCAAAACTTTGCTAATGCAAGTTTACTCAATAACTCATGCATGATGAGTGAGCAAAAGTTTTAAAAAGAAACTAAAATAAAATCCTTGATGTATATACAGTATTAAAAAATACACATGCAAAAGATCATCTACAATAATGAAACAAAATATCAAAAATAATGCTCTTAGAGCATCATCAAGTGGCTAACCTCAAGCAGCTACTAGCATTCCGACTGAATACTACAATCTCTTGGGGTGGGGAGAAGAAAAAGATGGGGGGGGGTGGGGGGCGAAGGGGGTTGTGGGGTGGGGGGAGGTGATGGGATGGGATGTAGGAGTGGGAGGGGCGGGCAAGGGCAGGAAGGGGAAGGAAAAGGGTTTTTTTTTTTAAAAAAAAAAGAAAAAGACGAAAAAAGTATGAGTATAACCTCAGTGAGTGGGGTAAGGTCATTAAAATAATTAAAATTTGCTTAAACATAAAATAATACATCATAACAATTAATAATTTAAAATTTTAGTCGACTAACATTGTTATGAAACTATTTTAAAAAGGATATAAAACAAAGAAGCAAGTCTATAAATCAGTTATATGCTTTCACATAATCAAATGTTAAATAAAAAAAAAAAACTTCTAAAACATTTCTATTTGAATTTAATAGTTAAATCTGATAAATCTGATAAATGAGTTAAGCTTCTAAATCTCATGAAAAACCATTTCACATTTTAATTTCTAAATCATCATAGTTTCACTAATCAAGTACCCAAACTAACCTGACTAATCATGACCTGGCGGGGCTAGGATCACTCAGGCCAAACTATTACTATATTGGTCATACGCATGTGCAGAGCAGCCCCTAAAAGGCTAAATGCCCAAATCACATAGTACAAAGCCTCTATATGTGTCTGAACGGGTCTCAAAGAATTCTATATGTCTACTAACTGAATGAATTGGATACTAGCTTAGTAAAACATAAAATCAATTCTTTATTTTAGAGTTGTATCATAATTTTAAAGATAATTTAGGAAATTGGCTTTACTTTTAAATCTCTAAAATATTAGCCAGTTCTTTCTAATAAACTAAATAGAGAAAATTTGATTAACTATAAAAAAATGCTTCATAAATAAATAAGGAAAATGGCTTTACTAAACACAATAAAGCTTTGCTAACATGCATAGAAATAGAAATTTATAATTTATAATTCAAATATTGGTAAAAACACATTTTTTCTCACTCACAAACTTGGGGATCAACTTGTGTGGCAACCCTTTCCTTGATCAGAGTCAGATCCGGACTTGAAACCGTAGTCTCACCTCAAAAAGCCCTCCAAAACCAAGAAAATTTCCACTTGCTTAGCCAAACCCCACCACTTCTCTCACTCGGCTTCCCCTCTCTATTTTTCTTCTTTTATTTCTTTGCTTTTATTTTAATTTCTTCCTTATATAAATGAGTTAAATTTAAAGCAAATGGGTTGGGCTGCTTCTTAATTTCAAATGGGCCAAGTCTTATTAAATTTAAAAAAAAATCCATGGCCATTTCAACATGCCTCTTAAAAAATGCAAATAATTCCATTAACATGAATTGATTCTTACTTGATATCTCAGTAATGAAATATAATTCTGTCCCATATTCTTTATCATTGCTTCTCGTTCAACATTATGCAGAAAGACTTGGATTCCTATTTTCTAGAGCAACTTATAAAATAGAGAACATAAATCACAATTTTAATTAAGAATCTCAAATACATTTTTTTTTCTTTAGACAGTAATCACCTAAAATGTAATAAGATTTAAGTGACTCTTTATCTAGCAGAACCAAATAATGAAGTTTCCAAGACTCTTCTCCTTGTTGTAAGCTACTAAAAATGTAATCTAAATAGATGTTCTATCAAATTCCGTTCTGGATATAAATAAAGGCACTTGGTTTACCTTTTCAGTCAATCAACAAATTAAAGTGGGCTTCTAGTTCTTGAACTTTGTTATATATGTTGGAGAATAAACAGATGAATACTGAGCATAATCTTAAAAAGCTTATGAGGAGTTTTTTTGAAGAATATATAGCGTATTACTTGACAATGAAGACTGCGCGCAATACACGTCATGTTCTTCGAGTGTCGATTCAAGTAAGAAAATTACATGTTTACGTAATTAAACAATAATATAAAAATTTTCTTTTAGAAAACATATAAAAATAAAGAACCAGTCATCGTTAAATAAGGATGAAATTTGGATTCTTCTATTAAAAATTAAAAAATAAAATAAAAAAGTACTAGTATTGTATATAAAGACACTCGAAAATGCATTCTTGAGAATTATCCTTCAATATAAATCTCTTCTCAAAAAAATTTTAAAACATTTTTCTTATATGGAAATATGCTTCAAAATAGGTACTTAATTATTTAGTTACGTACCTTAAAAGAAAAAAAAATTGTTATCATTTAAATTACATTTTATAACTTTTATTAAATTCCATATGTGTAAATGCCACTAAACCTTTATAATCTAATCTATCTATATTTACAACATAACATGTCATCTTTTCTGGTTACCATGCTATTTATTATAATTTATTTATTTATTTTTAATATTTTCTCATGTATACAATGATACTTTATTACCTCAAGTTGTATAAGATAACAGGCATCTGTAGTACTATTTATTAAATAATTAGGTAATGAAACAAGTATTTACATTGAAAGTTGATCCATTTTTAAAGATCTTTGTTGGGATTTTGTTGTCCATTTCTTTGTTCAACTTAACTTCTCCTACTCCATGAAGTAGTAAAAGTAGAGGAGTAGAAAGTTGGACTTATATCACGAATAAGAGTTCCTAATGCAAAAACAAAGAATAGTTGATTTCTATGCTAGCTCTAGTAGCTATTTGGTTGAATATACCAAGTTTGGTATCGGTTTTGTGTTTGTGCTCTTATATATGTTGATTTCTAGCGGATTTCTTTTTCAACCATGGATGTTGGCATCAAACCAAGTGTCTCTTTTCATGTGGTGAGAGATTTATTTGACACATCCAAAAAGGATTGTCTCCCGAATATAGAAGTGTCGAAGTAATAAACCCGGTAAGGCCGGGGTCGATCCACGAGGAAGGGGATTTAGCGGTAGAAACTATAAGGTAAGCAAATATGATATGAATGATTTATATAAATAACAAGATAATATCAACAAATAAAAGTTAAGATGGTAGGTGGTACTACTGACTATTCAAATGTAAAGCAAAACAAAAATGTGGTAAGACCATCCATAAAAATAGGTGATAAAACCTACCATAGCAAATAAAAGAACAAGTTCATAATAAATGATATTAAATGAAATACACAAGTAAAAGAAACTGACACAATAACAATGAAAACTAAGGTTAAGGGATCTGCCCTTGATATATCAAATAAGGATAAGTAACCGAATTATAACTCAATTGGAATCCATACATTAAGGAGGTTCCAATCGGAAGGTATGTCATTTAAGCCCATTTTAGTTACATGAATTATATTTGTTTCATTATCAATATTTATACCACTTCTTGTAAATGGGTTCAAACATCTAATGTGCTAATCACCATATGTCTACAACAAATCAAGGTTCCTAACTAGATTCATGTCGGTAAGGAAGAACCATATGACATCTAGAAAGGATCCAAGCATTTGATGTGTCAAGGATTGTCTACATTAGATCAAGACCTCCACTTTACGGTTGGTGTAAAGATTGATTAAGAAAATAAATATAAAACATATAAAATAAACGACATAAGATTATGATTATTAAGCACATCTCAAGGGTTAGAAAATCCTTATTCTCATATCAAGGGTTTCACCCTTTCATCTTAGCAAGAGAGAATTTGGCAAGACATTATAAAAGAAAGAAAACAAATTGCAAGAAAAAGAAGATTTATTAATAACATTAAGAGAACAAACACAAGAGAGAAAACACAATAATAAGAGATCCCAGCCAAGACCAAGATGTCTTAATAGGTCACAAGGCACCTCTATTTATAGGTACATTCAGTGGCAAATTTGTCAAATTATAAAGGGACAATTGTAAAATATCTTGTTGACAATTTGGATCATCATGTGCACCGATTTTGACCACTGCTTTCGACATCGAATTATTTATAATTTTGATCACATGTCTTCATAAAAGTTGTAGATATTTCTCTCAGCTTTCTAGAACATCTTGATTTATACAATTTGGATATGTATATCAAGAGATATGGTCAAAATATGGAGGCATGGTCAGGCTGGGCTGAAACTGCTGATGGGTTCACTTCAAGCCCATTTTTGGTTCATTAAGAGCTCGAATTTGATAATGCTAGTGAAATACGATCTTGTAGATAATTTAATCAACTTTCCAATAAATCAAGATTTGCACCATTATGATCTATAAATAGAAAGTTATGTCTATTTTACCGAACCTATAACAAAAATCAAAATTAAGATGAAGTTAATTCAAAAGATGCAAAGAATACAAGTATGCTTAAGTCAAGGAATTTAATGATATTATCAGTACAAAATAGTGGCTTAAGCTCTTATTAATCAAACACATTTACGTGTTCATCATTATTCTTTTGTTATGATCTTAATATTTAATATACTTCTATTGTAAGAATAAATGCCTTTCCTGTAAGTGATTTCCCTTTTCCAATGTGCTTGCAAGAGGCCTTCTACATTTGTAATAAATAATATTACACCTACAATCCATTTAGAACCCATTCTCCCTGTAATTTGAGTTGGCGAAATTCTATTAGAGATATAATTATGCTCGTTCAATTTTTTTATCCTCCATTGAATTTTCCCAGCTTTGTTTTTTAGTAGAGTTGATTGTAAATGAGTTATAGGTGTAATATTGCTCCTCTATTCGTAGCCACCTCTTTTCCTAATCAGGCTCGGAAAGATCTCTAGTCCACTAGCTTTGTGGGAAAATAAATATAAATTAGTAACATCGAAAAAGAATTGACTGGTCAAAGCATTCTTGGATTTCCCTATTTGGTTTTGTATTTCCTATTCTTTTCCTTGTATTTCTACAACGTACGCAGCAGTGGTCGTAGTGGCGGAGTAGCAGAGATGCTTGTGTAGTGGCAATAGAGAGACCTCAGATGGATATTTTAAAAAACATGATATTTATTTTACTTGATAAAATGGTATATCTTATAATTTTTATTTTAATAATAGATTAGTTGCTTAATAATTGAAAAAATAAATTAAAGTAAATAGAATTAATTAGAAATTAAAATAAATTTAATAATTTAAAAAATTTAATTAATAAAAATTAAATGTGTAATTACTGATAATTTTGGTTTAATTTTATTAAATATTTAAATTTTAAAGGATTTTAACAAATATAATATTAACTATTTAAATGAAAAAGAAATTGGTGTAATTTTATTAACTATTTGTTGGTGTCAATGTGTGACCCTTTTGCATGTGCCATGCACAAGATTTTGGACCAACTTGTGATAAAACTAGCATGTTATATTGTTTCTTTTTTTACTGTTTTTAGAAGTATATTTTTGGAAGTATTTGATTCATAACAAATATCTCCTTGGATTAGGACATTATTTAATGTATCTTAGTATATTTATTTATGTCCTATTTCATTTAGGAGTAATTTATATCACTTCCTATTGTATTGATCTTTATCCCAATTTGAGTTTGATTAGAATTTCTATAGGATTTTAAGGAGATTACGATTAGGCATTCTACTATATATATAATGTTATGTTTACATAACGTATATATGTTGATGGTGTGTATGTTACGGTATTCCAAGAATTAAGAGGAAAGCTTAAACACAGATTGGAATGCTTCTTTTCTTTGATTTTATGAGTATTTTATTAATGTATGAGAGGTTGAAAATCGTGCATGAATTTTTGATTAGATCTGTCTGAGTTAGTAGACACTTGAGAGAACTTGCGAGTTAAGTGTTTATGAAATTCAGTATCAGACATCGTTGTTATGTGTTACTTAACAGAGTATTGTTAAGTTATCAACAACAAAGAGTGAGCAGTGTCACTAGAGTTTAAGATCTTAGCGAGATTTTATTTTACAAAGATTAGGTCAGTGTGTGAGAGTGAGTCAGCATTGTAAACGATCATAAAGATTGTACAAACAAGAACGTAGTAAATTCCAGCTCTAAAGCTGTCGGTGGATGTAAGTTTTATAACTGAACCATGTAAAATCCTCCTGTGCCATTTTACTTTATAGTTTACTATTATATTACTTATAACTTCGTACTTCTAGAACTGACAATTGGTATCAGAGCAGGTTCACTAATATACAAGTGAAGAAAAGATCATGTTGTTTTGGATGGATGGAGTCTATTCGTAATGGAGGATCTGGAACACAACCACCTATTCTTGATGATGGTAATTATTCATATTGAAAAGTAAGAATAATAATGTATATCAAATCTCTTGATGACATGGCATGGACCAGTGTGTTTAAAGGATGGAGACCACCAACAAAATTGAATGTTTTTGGAGATTCTGAACCCAAACCTGAGGAGGAATGGACTGATGAAGAATATCGACGTTCAAGCTGAAACTCAAAGGCTCTTAATGCAATTTTTGCTGCTGTGGACTTAAATAACTTTGGACAGATTTCAAGGTACAAAGTGGCCAAAGAGGCTTAGGACTTTCTTGAGGTAAAACATGAAGGTACTGCATCTGTTAAAAGATTTAAATTAATGAGACTGAATTCTCAATTTGAAAATTTGATGATACATGAAGATGAGTCAATTTTTGAGTTTTATTCTAAGCTAAGTCACATCACCAATTCTGCATACATGCTTGGGAAGACTTTCACTGATGTAGAAATTGTTAGCAAAATAATCAGATTTGTTCCAGATAAATTTCAACCTAAAATTTCAGCCATTGAGGGAGTTAAAAATACTGATGAGATGAGGGTCGATGAACTGATTGGCATTCTTCAAAATTTTGAGATTAATCAGAGTGCTAGGAAGCAAAAAGGAAAAAGCATTGCATTCAATATTAAAACTGAAAAATTTGATGATGAAAGTAATGATGAGCTTGATGAAACTGATTCCGAACAGATTACCTTTCTAACAAAAAATTATTTCAAGTTCATGAATAAGAATTTCAGGAAAAAGAATCAAGGAAAGCCATCAAATTCAAATGAAGAAAAGTTCAGGAAATTCAAAAAGGAGAGTGACAAGAAGAAATCGAAGCAACATGATAAGAAAGTACAGATTCAGTGTTATGAATGTTCTAGTTATGGGCATATTCAATCTGAATGTGCTAATCACAAAAAGAAGAACAAAGGCTTAGCAGCTACCTAGAGTGATGAATCATAATCGGATTCGGAAGATCAAGAATGCATGAGTAATTTTGTTGCATTTACAACATCTACAGCTGATAAAGGGAAAGCTATTATGGCTGACATATTAAAACACTACAGAACCAATATTGATCATTTAGACACAGAAGATGATCCGAAATACTATGAAGAGTTGCGAGAAACTTGAAATGCACTCTATAGTGAATGGTTGAGTCAGAAAGAAGAAAACAAAACTTTGAAGAAGGAGATTGAAGTGCTGAAATGTGAAAAATCTTGTGCTGAAAACTGTATCACAGAACTGGAGCTTGATTTGATAGACAAAACAACACATATTGAGAAAATTACAACAGAACTGATTGAGAGCAAAAGATGTGTTGATCAACTCAGAATTAGGTCAGCTAAACTTGATCATGTCTTGAGTCTTGGAAGAGACAACTCCAACAAACATGGATTGGGGTATACAGTAGGTAATGTTGCATCCTCATCAACAAGAGTGTTTGTAAAAGCTTTAACATCAGGTAAAAATTCTGAACCTAACTCAATAAGGTCAAGTCCTAGTTCAAAAAGCAATAAAACATTTGTTTCTCCTCTAAGCTCTTTCAAATCCAATCTTGACAAGGTAAGAAAATTCATTCCAACTTGTTATTTTTATTGTAAAAAGGGGCATATTAGACCTAGATATTTTAAATTGTTGAATCTTTTGCATAAAAGATTAAAACAGTTCAAACTCTTACCAAAGTCACAACTGCAGTGGGTTAAGAAAGAGAAGACAATCTGCAAAGTTGCTTTTACTGCTCTTAAACATTCTTCTAATGATTTGTGGTATTTTGACAGTGGTTGTTCCGGGCATATGATAGTGATTTGTGGTATTTTGAGAGTGGTTGTTCCAAACCTTTGAATGTCAAAGGCCTACCCAACTTTCAAAATGTCTTGCTGGTTGAAGATTTGAAAGCTAATCTAATTAGTATTAGTCAGACATGTGATGATAACTATTAGATAATTTTGGTAAATGCATTTTAGAAGGAAATAAATCATAGGATAATTGTTATTTGGTAAAAAATGCATTTCAAGCTAAGATTTCGGATTTAGAATTGTGACAAAAAAAATTAGGATACTTAAATTACAAAGACTTGGTTAAATTAAATAAGTTAGGTGCTGTAAAAGGAGTTCCTAAATTTGATGACAAAGGTAATGAAATTTGTGGACCATGTCAAATGTGAAAACAAATTAGAAGTAGACACAAATCCATTCCAAATCTTAGCACATCCAAAGTTCTTGATTTGCTTCACGTGGATCTTATGGGTCCTATGTAAATTGAAAGCATTACTGGTAAGAGATACATATTTGTTTGTGTGGATGACTTTTCTAGATACACTTGGGTTGATTTTATTAAAGAAAAATCTGACACTTTTGAAGCTTTCAGGAATCTTTGTGTTAAGCTTGAAAATGAGCAAAACAGGAGCATTGGCAGGATATTGAAAATAATAAGTGATCATGGCAAGGAGTTTGAAAATGTTAGCTATGCTGACTTTTGCAAATATCATGGAATTAAAAATGAATTTTTAGCTCCCAAAACTCCTGAACAAAATGGCATTGTGGAAAGAAAAAATAGAACTCTTCAAGAGATGGCTAGAGTGATGCTTAATAGCAAGAAGTTGACCAAAAGGTTATGGGCTGAAGCAATAAGCACTACTTGTTATCTTTCAAATGGAGTTTTTCTAAGACCTGGCGCTAACCAGACACCTTATGAAATTTTGAAAGGAAGAAAACCTAATTTGAAATATTTTCATGCTTTTGGATGCAGGTGTTACATCTTAAATGACAAAGAGTTGTTAGGCAAATTAGATCCAAGAAGTGATGAAGGAGTTTTTGTGGGATATGCACAAAACAACAAAGCTTTTCGAGTCTATAATCTTTTAATTTAGTCAGTCATGGAATCTGCAAACATAGTATTTGATGACCTGGATAATTATGCTAAGTGCTCACAAAAGGAAAGCATAACTAGCTTTACAGAAGATATAAAAAAATCAGATTCTAACAGCAATAATGATAAAGATGATGCAGTTATGAAAGAGGAACCAACTGCTGTTACATCAGACACAACAATGACAACTGACAACTTAGATCTGAACAAAAACTCGATCAGAAATGAAAATGAAAGAAAAGATTCGCCTACTTCGATACAAAAGGCACATCCAACTAGGAGCAAGGTAAGAAATTAGATAAGATTTGCATGTTATGTTTCATTAGTTGAACCAAAAAATGTGAAAGAAGCCTTAAAAGAAGATGTTTGGATTCAGGCAATGCAAGATGAACTTAATCAGTTTAAAAGGAATGAAGTATGGGAATTAGTTCCTAGGCCAAAATATGCAAATGTCATTGGAACTAAATGGATATTCAAAAATAAAACTGATGAAAGTGTTCAAGTAGTTGAAATAAGGCTAGGCTAGTAGCACAAGGTTACACACAAGTAGAAGGCATAGATTTTGATGAAACCTTTGCACTAATAGGTAGACTTGAGTCAATCATATTACTACTTGTAATTGCTTGTTTGCTTGATTTTAAGTTGTACCAAATGGATGTTAAAATAGCCTTTTTAAATGGCTATCTCGATGAAGAAGTTTTTGTTGAACAGCCTAAGGGTTTTGAAGATCCTAAACATCTTGATTTTGTGTACAAATTGCATAAAGCTTTGTATGGGTTGAAACAAGCTCCTAGAGCTTGGTATACGAAAGGTTGACAAACTTTTTGATCAACAAAGGTTATAGTAGAGGCATCAATGATAAGACTTTGTTTATCAAGCATGCATCTAACTATTTTATTGTTACTCAAATATATATAGATGACATTGTGTTTGGATCAACTAACAAAAGGAAAACTAATGAGTTTGTTAAGTTGATGCAGGAAGAGTTTGAGATGAGCGTGATAGGTTAAATTTCTTTCTTGGATTGTAGGTTAAACAAATGAATGATGGGATATTCATATCTCAATCAAAATATGCCAAAAACCTTGTAAAGAAATTTGGACTTGAAAATGCAAAACCAATAAAAACTCCTATTAGTACTACCCTGAAACTTTCAAAAGATAATGCAAGAAACAATGTTGGTGCAAGTTTATATAGAAGCATCATTGGCAGTTTATTATACCTCACAGTAAGAAGGCTAGACTTATGTTTTAGTGTAGGACTTTGTGCAAGATTTCAAGCAAATCCTAAAGAATCACATCTGGCAGCAGCTAAAAGAATCATCAGGTATGTACATGGAACCCATGATTATGGTATATGGTTTTCTAAATATACAAATGATTATCTTGCAGGGTTTAGTGATGCTAACTTGGCAAGAAATGCAGATGACAGGAAGAGCACATTAGGAGGATGTTTTTACCTTGGTACTAACTTAGTTTCTTGGCACAACAAAAAGCAAAATTCTATTTCTTAGTCTACTATTGAAGCTGAATACATAACTGCAGGAAGTTGTTGCACACAACTACTTTGGATGAAACAAATGTTGAGTGATTATGGTATTGAACAAAAACCTATAACTGTGTTTTGTGATAATACTAGTTCTATAAACATTTCAAAAAATCCTGTTCAGCATTCTAGAACAAAACACATTGACATAAGATACCATTTTATAAGGGAACTTGTAGAGTCTAAGGTGATACACATTGAACACATATCCACTGATAAACAATTAGCTGACTTGTTCAATAAGGCATTGGATACAACAAGATTTGAGAATCTAAGAAAGACCTTAGGCATCTGTCAGTTTTTTTAATAAGCATTGCTTGTTGTTATGTTAATTATATCTGTAATATCATAAGTTTCTTCTAATTAAGCATGTGTGAGCTATAATATAAAATTTGTGCGAGTGTTAAGATACTAGTTTAAAATGAAAAATACAAAGAGGGCTACTAATATATGATGTGTAAAAGCCATCATTGAGAGTAACCTCAAGGTATCTAAGAAATATGTTGAGGTCACCCACTCAAATGAAAAGGGCTACCTCTATATTGTGTGAAAGCTACTGTATTTATAAACCAATGTGATTAATTCTTACTATGTCAAAATAATATTTTTGACATCTCAATTGATTGAAAAATAAATGAAAACAACTTTCAAATGGAAATAATAAACAACTCTGAAATATGCTTCTTTAGAATAATTCATATGATGTCCAGATATTGTTGTTACGGTGCATGTAATTATTTTTTGTTATGTTGTTTAAATCATACGATGCTCTTTGTGCCTATCTGAAATTTGATTTTTCTTATATGTCTATTTGTCAAAATGTCATGTCAACTTTATTGAATTGAGGGGGAGAAACTTCGGTGGCGGGAATCCTAACTCTTTTAGAATTCCTTATTTTAATGGAAATCAAATTTTAAATTTTTGTTAATTAATGATTTTTATTAAGTTGTTTTGGAAAAGGATTTAAATTTAAATTTTATGGGAAACAAAATTGAATTAAATCAGTCTCTTCCCAAGTATATCACAAATACAGTTAGGGCTTTTCTTTGTTCATATCATACTTGGTCAACTGTGTCTCCATTCTTTCTCGTCTCGCTTCTCTTTGTTCTAGCAAGACCTTGCAGCTCTCAAACCCTAGCTATGGCGACATCTTCTGAATCTACAAAGGCCACCGGTACATCATCTTCCCAACATGACTTTGGTCACAACAGTAGCAATAGCTCTCAGTCATCTCAGTCGCAACAACAGCATGCAGAGATCCCGATTGATCATGCAACGAGTGAAGATGAGTTAATTCCTGTCAAGCGAATGAAAGACAAAGTGAAGCCAAAGTTCAACAAATTCCTCTCAGCAGCCGTTAAGCAGAATTTCTTGAAATATACATCAAAGAGGAAGTTATAGATAGAAAGGCCAGTGAAGCTAACCAACTTCAACAAGTATGGTTTGAGTGAACTCCTTAAGTCTATTTACTAGACTCGAATGGTAAACAACTTCCTTACCCCTGTTAAGTCTTTAATTCAAGAATTTTATGCACATATCACTACTTCCATTAATAGCCCGAAGAGCTATCATTACCACGAAGTCTATTGTAGAGGAAAGTTTGTGAAATTTTTCCCGAATGTCATCAACACATTCTTTGATATACCAATAGGCAGTTTGCATTCTGTTGACGAAAACTTTGATATGGTGGTTGTGGTTAAGGAATTAATTGGTCATGAGGATATAGTTTGGAATCCTAGAGATAGCATTGATTAACAATACCTTAGAAAGAAGTATAGGGTTCTACATAAAATTGCTCAGTTTGATTGGTTTTCCTCTTCATGCCAGAACCAGGTCAAGGGAGATAGAATGAAATTTATGTTCTGTTTGGGCACAAATAAACCCATTAATCTAGGTTTATGGATTTATAGGATGATTGTTTAGATTGCACCATATAAATCCGATTACCATTTGCTTGTCTTTCCCTATTTAATTCAAGGTATTTTAGCTCAAAATGGTATTCCCGTTAGCCCAAACGAATACATTGAAATTTTGTCTAAATCTATTACAAAAGGATTTTTACACTGACTGCATGACAAGACTGATCTGCTTGTCCCTGAACCGAAACCAAGAAGAGTCTGTAATAATCCCATGAGCAATGTGGAAGAACAACTTGCTTTGATCAATTCTGTTTTGACTGATATAGTGCAGGATCTTGTGGATATCAAAGCGAAGCAGTCTGTTTTAGAGGAAAAACTTGCAGGACAATCTGTTACAGCAAATGAACCACAACCTATAGAAACTAAAGATGTGGTACATGAGCAGTCTACTGACCACATGCCAGAGACTGCCAAATTCCAGAAACTAATGAGCCAATGCCCAAGGCAACTGAGCAAATGCCTGTAGAGGATCAAGATGAACAACCTGCTATTGAGCCTGACGTAACAGCAAAAAATAAGATGGAGAAAAAGAAATCCAAGAAGAAAGCTAAGGGAACTTATTTGAAGGGCAAGAAGAAGTTTAAAGCGGTGAAGCAAAAGTGTGACAAGAAGAATAAGAAAATTGAAACAGTAGTCCCAGAACTGAGGGATGTGTCCTTGTCAAATGATCCAACTCAAGAAGAACCCATAATGAAATTGCCTTCACCACCTGCTGAGCGAAAACCTGATATTGCACCAGTCCCTGAAACAGAGCAACATGTCTCTCCACCACCATAGTTACCTCCATATGTAGCAGAATCCCAACCAAATACAGAACACACACATAATACAGACACAATAGAACCAGCCACAACACTCCCACCTCAGCTTGTAATAGAATCACTGGTGCATCTTCAACAACCTGTTGTTAGGTTGCAGCCAATAGAGACCGGTGCTGACAGACTTCATAAGGAAATCCACAAGATTGTGGCAGAGGTCACTGCTACTTCATCCAATACAACTGAAGCACAGCCAACTTCTGTGACTTCTGAGCAGCCTACACCCACCACTACTGGGAAAGGTTCAAAGTAAAGGCTGGCAAATTCAAAAAGAGACTTGGCAATCCCTCTTCCCCTCCTGTTTGCAATTCTCTACGACTTTGTTAATTTTTTTTTGGAACTTGTTCTGAAAACAAGGGGGAGAAGAAGTTTCTGTTGATAAATTTGTTTATTTTGCTACTGCTAATTCTGTTTGTTTTTGATATTTTTGGTTTTGTTGCTTCTCCTTCACTTCAAGGGTAGTAAGTAAAGGGAAGTGAGGAGTTTTTACATGTGCATTTGAACTATTTTATGCTTTGTGTTTTTAACTTATTACTTTACTGTGTTTTGTGTTATTCTCTGCTTATTTCATTTGATTGATGTTTATGTCACATTTTGTTAATTATTTTGATCGTGATTTGGTTGACTTGTTGTTTGACAGGATTGTCAACTTCACTTTGTTTTGTTTTGTTTTGCAGGAAATACACATTCAGACATTGTTCTGTTATGTGCTTTGTAACTGCACACTTGTTATTTCTTTGTAATTGCACACTTGTTATTTCTTTAAGCATGTTATTTTTGTGTTTACTAGATCATGATTGCTCATAGTTATCTCTGACTTATCTTTGTGTGATATTCTTTGATCAGAAACAGTTTGATATTTTCATCAAAAGTTGCCAAAAAGGGGGAGCTTGTTAATGTCAACGTGTGACACTTTTGCATGTGCCATGCACATGATTTTGGACCAACTTGTGATAAAACTAGAATGTTATATTGTTTCTCTTTTTACTATTTCTAGAAGTGTATTTTAGAAAGTATTTGATTCATAATAAATATCTCCTTGGATTAAGACATATTAATGTATCCTAGTATATTTATTTGTGTCCTATTTCATTTAGGAGTAACTTATATCACTTCCTATTGTATTAATCTTTATCCCAATTTGAGTTTGATTAGAATTTCTACAGGATTTTAAGGAGATTACGATCAAACATTCCACTATATATATAATATTATGTTTATATAACGTATATATGTTGATGGTGTGTATGTCACAATAATCTAAGAATTAAGAGAAGAGCTTCAACGCAGATTGGAATGCTTCTTTGTTTTAATTTTATGAGTGTTTTTTATTCATGTATGAGTGGTTGAAAATCGTGCATGAATTTTTGATTAGGTTTGTCCGAGTTAGTATACACTTGAGAGAACTTGTGAGTTAAGTTTTTATGTAATTCAGTATCAAACATCGTTGTTATGTGTTACTTAACAGAGTGTTGTTAAGTCATCAGCGATAGAGAGTGAGCAGTGTCACTAGAGTTTAAAATCTTGGCAAGATTTTGTTTTACAAAGATTAGGTCAGTGTGTGAGAGTGAGTTAGCACTGTAAACGATCCTAAAGATTGTACAAACAAGAACTTAGTGAATTACAGCTCTAAAGCTGTCCGTGGATGTAGGTTTTATAACCGAACCACGTAAAATCCTCCTGTGCCATTTTACTTTACAGTTTACTTTTATATTACTTATAACTTCATACTTCTAGAACAACACTATTTAATTTTTAAAGGATTGTAATAAATATAATATAAACATCTTACATTTCCTATTGCAAGGGTAAAAAAGTCAAATAAAAATAACCTATTTTGTTACGACTTTTTTAAGAGGTATGAAAAAAAAAAAATACTATTAAGTAGTGTAAATTAAGTCTTAAAAAGTATTTAGATCTAAAAGGTGTTAAGTGATGAAAATAAACACCTCTTAAGATTACAATCCCAACCTAGTTACAATAGATAAAGTTTGAGTTTCAACACAAAAAAGGTAGAATTCAATCTCAATTTTTGAAAGTACCTAATCTTATTTTCCATAAAGAAAAAAAAGAAATTTAATTATCGAACGGTCTATAAGTTGCTTATCCAAAACTATGCTAAAGTAGCCCTTGAACCTTTATGACAACACTCTTCCAATAAAATAAGAGCAAAGAAAAAGTTGAAAGCTGATTCTTTGTTGTTCATTTCTTGAGGGGTTCAATTAAATAAACTTTCCGCCAAAGCCAAGTATATATCTCTCAATTAATTAAGTCTCAATTGCTTGAGGCTCAGACATGCAGTTGGCCTTCTATATTAATGATGCAGCAGGCTAATAGACCAACCATATGCGTTTACTGCAGGCGCCATGTGTTGATGAAACCTAATGAGACAAATTGTTGCCCAGGATACGGCAAGCCGAACAAAACTGACGATTATTCAAGTCCGACAAATGGAAGAGTTAACGGTCGAGATAGAAGAATCAGTGACGCAATTGAAATCCTTCCTTTTATTCGGAGAAAGATAGCCCTATACGTCCTCTGAACACAAAGCCCTCTCCTTTGCACTTGCCGTTGTTGTCTGGGCCAAAACAGCGAGCGGTGATTTGCGGAGGCAGCTACAACAATGCTAAGTACGAGCTTTAAGGGACTATCAATGATGTGATGAACATGAAAGACATGCTGTCTTTGGTTACGAGGAGAACGGCATTCTCGTGCTCATAGGTACTAAGCTTTTCTTAATTTCCATGCATCATTCTTCTATGCATGGTTGTTGAAATGCGGTTCCCTTAATTATCAAAATCAAGCTCCCCAAATAGGGGGCTAAACTTTGTTTTTTCAAATAAAATATCTATTTTTCTCTATGATGCCAAAATGAAATTAAGTAGAATTGTCATCAGATAAATAATTAAACCGAAATATACGCATGCATGTAATAAAAGAAAGGTAGAAATGACATAAGTAGAGGATCCTTGTTTGCACGTTGAAACCTCATAATTTATATATTCTCATTCAAACAATCATTAAATTACTTCGAAAATTATGTTAAATTAATAATTTCACTGAATTTAATGAGTTTTTTTTAATGAAAATATAACTGTTAAATTGTTTTAATGATTTTTATAATAATTATGATATACAAGTTTCTAGCACTTAGGGCACAGGTTAAGGCTAACTATAAAAGAATACTGAAAACATATTATTTTGATTATATAAGAATATAATTTATTCGGTTAATTTACAGAAAATCATTAAATAATTATTTAAGGGACACCCATTAATGATGATTTTTTTATTAAAGGTAAGATTTGAATAAAAAAATTAAATATGGTCAGAAAGGAATTATAAAAATTTACACCTTCAATGATTTATTCGAAGTCGACCTTACTAATTTATTTGATCTGCAAGGAGTATTTATTCACGTTTTTGGAAAAGGCGAAGAGCCCTTATATATAATTGGATGGGTTATTTGGCCTATAAAAATGCTTTGGACACCCGGATAATATATATATTCATTAATAGTTTTTTAAAAATAAATTTTCATTTATACCTTCTTAATACCAAATATACCCTTGGGAGGGGGGGGTGGTGTGTGGCGGGTGGACCGGGGGTGCGGTGGGGGGTTTGTATGTTTATGTTTCTCAACTTCCACTTTTAAGCATTTGGATTCACTATATAATGTTATACTGTTTTACTGATTGAGATGATAAACTGCTAGTCATTAATAATTTTCTTATCAATTTTCATTAGCTCTAATCTATCCTAGAAAAGCTATCATGTGAAAAAAATCAATGGACATGGGTTGAAGAGAGATAATATATTCATTTGATTTGGGTTTTTAATCTACAGAATAATTTGCTTGTTTAGAGCACCACTTATGATCAATGACATTTCATAACTGATAGTAATTTGATAAAATGAATTTAGATTCTAGGAACATGTGTAATTGGTCAGACGACTAAATATCAAACTCCGCGCTTCTTGTTTCGGCTCAACCCTATAATCTTTCTACTTCTCCCGGCCAATTGCATTTCTTGATTCAATTCCTGCCTCTAGTACTACTTCTATTGACCAAAAACCCAAAAATACTCAAAACTTTCCTTATATATTGTATGTCTCTGCTGTAAACATGGAGTTATGAGAAGTTTTGAGTTTCCTTGAAGCTTCAATTGAGATTTCATCAGTTTTTGAGGCATACGTAATTGAGATATACATAAAATGATGTTGATAAATATCCAATGAAGCTAGCTACCATAACATATCATCTAATAAATTTAGCTTTTATATTTCTCAAATGAATTTGTTTAGTATTTTCATCTAAAACATTTATCGCAGGCCTTGCATGTACCATATTTAATTTCGAAAAATTATTAAATAAAAATAAAAAAATGCCGATGAGGAATCACCGGACAAAGTCCTTATTTTTGACTTATTATTTTTTTTTACTTATTTTTATCTCTGTACAGAATATGAGGAATTAGAGGAGCACATTTCAAAAACAAAAAACATCAAGAAGGCCTTGGAATGGCTAGTGGAGGGTTGCAAAGGAGGTGAATCACTTGTGTTTTACTTCTAGGGACATGGCTTACGACAACCTGATTTTAGCGGCAATGAGATTGATGGGTTTGATGAAACTGTTTGTCTTGTTGATTTTATGGAAGAAGGAATGATCCTTGATAATGAGATCAATGCCACTCTCGTTCAACCACTACCGACGGGTGTTACACTTCATGCCGTCGTTGATGCTTCTCATACTGGAACTATTCTTGATTTAATATATGTTTACAATAGAAAAACGTAAGTTTTCCATATAAATGTAGGTAGCTACTAGCTCAATTACTTTATGAAATTTTCATCCCATTCGATTAAGCATAATTCTAATAATTATTATTTTTATTTCTCAAAAGGAAATTGTGGGAGGATCACACACCTCCATCTGGTGCTTCAAAAGACACAAGAGGTGGCTTAGCAATATTTATCAGTATTTGTGAAGATTCTCAAGCGGCTTCAGATACCTCTGTAAGAATTTATTTATTTATTTTTAAATTTTGTTGTAGAAAAGAAAGGTTATAAATTAGAAGATATCACCTTTTTTCATTAAAAAAATTATTTTTTAAAAATTTTTCCTAGAGCACGACTCCTGTTAAATGTTTTGCCTCATCATATCCTCGATATACAACTTCTTTAGAATTAATTAGACTAAGAACCCGACGTTAGGTGTATATATATATATATATATCTTAAAGGATTATTCTCTACTACTTTTCACCTGAAATATCTCTATATTTATTAACGATATGCAGGCGTTCACAGGAAAGATGGACGGTGCATTGACTTAAATTTTTATAGAGCTCATCAAGGGACATATAAGATTAACATTCGGGGACTTAGTTGAAATGATTCAGGAGGCCATTGATGGCGTTAACAAAAGCCAAGGTTTTGCTAGCGCAACATTCTTGAAAAGATTTTTCAGCCACAAATTATCACAGGTGAGCTTTTCTTTATAGATTATAATCTACCCAGAGCATATACATAGAACACTGTCTTTTCACCCAATATGACCACTACCAAATAGTTTAGTCTATTATGACTTAATTTAAGTTCGTAGAACATAACTCTTATATAATAATAATTTCAAAGAAAAGTCTTCCATATGCAGATGCATGCATGTATGAACATTCATTTGTGGGGTGTACATGCATGTGCCCAATAATAGAAAACAAATACTAAGCAAACTTGTTATTAGCTAGGTTATTTCATTTTTTTTTTCATTTTTCATCACATTTTTGGTAATATCATTATGCTACTCAATTATGTTTTTTATTTGTTTTCATGAAATTGTGCAGAAGGTTCAACTTTCTTCTTCGGAGAGGTTTGATGTTTACAAAAAACACATTAGATTGTGAAGTAGAAGCTGGATAAAGTTCATGAAAGAGATGAGTGTTGTTTTAATTGGAAAAGTAGAAATTGTACATCTCAATAAACCCAATGGATGGTCGGAAGTATGATACCTTTAATTGCCCATTCAAATAGTGCAACGAGTGAAGTTTAAAAAAAAAAAATAAATAAAAGAAACAAATTGTATCATTTGTTTCCTTTGATTCAATAATAAAATTATTTGTGGGGCTATATTCACCTCTAAATCTACTCTTAATACCTCCTTTCCAATACAATTATTACTAAATTATCCTCATATAAAATTAAAAATCACCCTTTTTATTTTTTATACTTCTATCATATTTGCAGTAAAATCATAAATTTTTTCTATAATAAAGGTATCACCTGTTGATCCTTTTCCTATATCCTGATTTTGTAAAGAAAAAAGAAGTTATTAGTCAAAATACGTAATCTAATTATGATATATAGTTGATCTTAATTCTTAAAATTTGCATAAATTGAAATGTGACCGTCCTTATCAGCAAACTACTACATTGATTTCCAGTGTTCTCAGTAAAAGTCAAGGGAACATATACAAGAAGATGGAAAATAGGTCCCCTTTAAGCTTTTTTCTTTGAACCAACGATAGAAATATAAAATCAAAACAATTTTGAAGCATTTAGTGGTGTATATTGGTATAATCCATGCGTTGCAGAGGTTGAAAAGAAAAGCTACAAAACAGAAGTTGGAGAAGCCCGTATTTAAGACGGGTGGCAGAGAAGAAAAAGAGCAATTCAATCATTGACGAGCCAACTTCAGTTGAATACATTTGACTTTGACGATGGATAGTCTGACATATTTGTGGTAGCTTTCATATTAAATGGTGGACGATAGAAGAATTTTAGTAAGCTAGATAGGATAAGAAGATAAGGTGTTTTTGGAATATGAGGGGGTTTATGCATTAAAAGTGTGGGTTTGAGGGGATGGATCTTTCACGGTAATATTTCACAGAAGCAACCACAAAAACTCTAACAAAAATGTAAAAACTGCATAACAACTTTATGTGATTCGGTTTATCAAACAACCCTACATCCACAGATAGTATGAACTACAATCCACTATATAGTATGTTAGTTTACAAGATATAAGAGACTTTTATAGTGATTTGAGTCACACAAATCTACTAACCTATTTTATGTAAAGCTGCTCGTCCTTGAGACCTATACTAGTAACTCAGTTCACTCGTTACTATACTTATACAATTTGTTAAACAAACCTTAATAGAAAAACCATTAATGACACATATGAATACTCAAACATATATGAGCTTCATATGAACACACTCAAACAAATCAAAACATATATGAGCTTCATATGAACACACTCAAACAAATCAAAACTCAAAGAGTTTAAGCAAAGGAAAGATGCTCCCAAGACTTAAGATAACAAGCTCTCTAAACATTCAATGCGTCTTCAACATTCTTATTACAATACAACTATGATTTCTTTTTTATACACATTCCAGTGTTGTAGATAAGCTCATGCAATAATTGTAGTTCAGCTACAATTTTTTTGTTGCATTTACCACATTAGTTTGATAAGAAATGGAGTTCAGATAAAATAAGATAATCCTACATAAACATGAATCAATAAGAACAAGTGATTATCTTAAAATAGACTTTTATCAAAAGATGTCAAAATAAAATAAAACATAATAAAATGCCACATCATCAATTATGCCATGTAGGCTTGCCGTCCTGGAGCTAACAAAAAATTCATCTATGAAATTTTGAGAACGGGTAGAAAATTAGATTTAGGCTCATATAGCCTCACCATAAATTTATTCGTAATATTTATACATAATAATTTGTTCTAAGATATGACTAGGAAAATTTTTAAAATGATATTGTAATGATTAATTTTTTTGGATCGAACTATTTGCATCCAAAAAATACTTATTATTCATTGCAATCACAATCACTGATAACTTTTACAACATTTGTTAATATTAAATTTATTTCTTATAAATTTGATAAATTATCTCATTAAAGTCCAGAAGATAAGGAATTGATCTAATAAAAAAACTACGATGAAAACAAATAATTTAAGTTAGATTAAAATTCAAATTTCTAAATCTTTAATATCCGATCAATGTACTTAGAATTATATGCATGGATGTTGAAAGTATAACTTGGGTGTACTTATAACTTTAGGTAATTAACCAACATCTCTTTCTAATATAAATAATATCAGAAATTTCTTGTAATACTTCCTAACAACTATAATTTGATTAGCAAGGTTACCCAATATATAACACTACATCTAATTTTAATTACTCCCATTTTATGTCATCTTAGCAAATGAAAGACTCTGCAAGTACAATCACTGTGCCTTCGTTTGTTTTGTTTTATTTGATACATGAAATAAAAATGTAATAGTGAATAGAAGGTGCACAATATAGTATCATTTTAAATGTAAAATATAAGGTCCATTAAATTGTGTCGGACTAGTTTGACATATAAAACATTAGCTGGGTTGCTAATGTTGTTTCCGACTTTTAAGATGACTTTTTCATCTATGAAAATTTCATGGTTTTTGTGGCACGTGGTTCGATCAAGTTGTGAATCATGGATGGCATGAGAGGAAAGCTCGGTTATGTACTACGAAGCTCTCTTTTCATTACTTTTCCTTTTTCAATATTCCTTTTTTATTAAGTTACTTGAACGGTAATTCTGCCTCGCTACTCAGATTTAACATATATCTCCCTTTTATGCTTGCTTACTGAAATAGGAAGCTCTTTTTGTTTGAAAAAGATCTAATTTCCATCTTTTACTCAATTAATTTGTCAACAGCCAAACTTTTTGTCTTATTTATTTATAAGGAAATGCTAAGTTTTTGGAATATTTGATTTAGAGGGAAGCTGGAACTTTAGACATATATATATTTTTTATCCGGCAAAAGCAAAGAGGAAATTATAACAAGAGAGAGGCTATTAAAAATTAAATCAGTTTTGCTATAGGGTAATACTATATCTACAACTCATTAACAACCATTTTTTGTATAGCATAAATTGGCAAGCTATCACTAGATGAACAAAAAATGAAAATAAATAAAACATGTTAAATTGAATGACATAGCAATTACTCATCCAATAATATCTTATCAACTCACGTTGTATAAAATCATAGTTATAAATGAGTTGTTGGTCTAGCATTATTCTTGGTTATATTAACTTAAAAATTTCAACAAAACTAAGCATATGCATTAAAAGGTTTTGTCAAATTGGCATTCCTTACAATTATTAACTCATTTATCCTCATTCTTAAGACATAGTTAGTCAATCAAATAAAGGTTAGTTTGGGCAGCTATAGCTTAAGAAATAATTAGCATCTAATATGCCGTGGAAATAATCAACTTATAAAATAAGATACAAGATGTTTGGTAAGCCAAATTTTAAAAGTTGTTATGTTTTTTAAAAATAGGATAAAGGTGTTTGGTAAATACAACTCTTAAAAGTTTTTGTTGATTTAAATTACAAAAATGGATATATATTTACCTAATAATCAAAACGTATATTTAATACATTTAATAAATATTATAAAATAGAAATATATTATAAAGAAACGAAGACAATTGTCTTGGAGTTATTAAAAAGCCGACCATGATAGTCACTGTAGTGTGTCTGGTGACACCTATGACACCAAAGTGATTATTTAATGGTGATCTATTTAACCATGAGGTAATATCAGTTATTACCCTTAACTTTTTTGCCCAAAAAGTTACTTAGATGCAACTTTCGAAAATTTAATCAGCAACTACCCAACCTTTTACAAAGTTCATCAAATAAGCCTTTGAGTGTTAACACTGCTAGAAAAGTGTAACAATAGGAGGTAGTCTAGACTTTTTTCTTTTCCAATCAATAAAACTCTATACATAAACTTAATCAAGCCTAGGCTTTTGCAGGTAACGGCATAGGATTTTAAAATTTTTGGCTATTATCTTATGATGATTTTGATTTTCAAGTTTATATATGTTAAAATAGGAATCTCAAGGGGCTTCTTTTTTTTTTTTAAAATTTGTTTTATTAAAAAATGTTGAGTGTTCAATTTTTTTACGAATTTTTGAAGTTAACTTTGCAACACTAGAATTTTAGTTTCTTTGCAAGATATCAGTTTTAAAAAAATTATATGAGGTATCTAGAGGTCCCAATATTGTAAGACATAATTGTTGTATATGAAAAGTTAAATTATTTCAGGTACTTACTAAATTTAGAATGCTACAAAATTTTACTTGGTATTAGATACTCATTCGTAGAAGCCTGTTTAAGATCTTAAATCATTTGGATGAGTAGAGTATTTATTAAAAATTATAGAACCTCCATTTAGGGAAACCATGTTTTTTTTCTTTTTTGGTTAAATTGAGCATAATAATCAAATACATGTATTAATATGATAGTATTATAGTATTATTCCATTGCATGCATGAATTTGGTGCTTTTAGTTTTTTACATGCTATGATAACGAATTATTTGTTTTTATGATTTATTTTCTCTTGTATATATATATATATATATATATATATATATATATTTATATATATATAGAGTACGAACACATAATGGTCCACTCTCGATTTTTCATATCAGGGGTATTTTGGTAAGATAATAGGATATATACTTATACTTACATAAAAAGTCATGTTTAAGTATAATACTCATCAAGGGTATACTAGTTTTTTCACTATCCAAAGTTTATTTTATTATACTCATGCACTTTTGAAATAAATATGAGGGTAAATAAGTAATTAAAATCGTACTGTTTAGTCAATTAATGGAATCTGTTAGCTTAGGGCTTATTATAAATTTTATAAATGATTAAGTAGTTATAGATTAAATTTTTAAAAGTTAAATTTGAGTAATTTTTCATGAGTAACTGATATTAACTCATTTAACAATAAATGATTTGCATATCTTGCTGCTTCTATTGGGTCTCATTGAGACTACTTGCACATCATGCTGCTTCTGTTCGGTCTGAGACTAACTTGAACATTGTGCTACTTTTGTTGGGTCAACAAATCGAGTGTCAAGCACAAGAGATTGAGCGTTTTCAGGCTCAGGTTACTCCTTCTCCAATTGTTGATCGTGATGATGAGCGAGGACTGTTGTCATTAGCCTTCTGTTTTTTTCCTTCTATTTCTCCTTACGCCTTCCAATGCCACTTCTCACATTTTCTAACATGTTTGAGGCCATTCTCAAAAGCCCTTTAGCCTCTCTTAAAGGACGATGATTGGAAACGATTCGAATCTAATAGACATTACAATATGAAATTCCTTCGACATGTAAAGCTCAACGTTCCTTTTCTTAAGGAATGCACAACCTTCTAGGATCCTCAGGATCATGTCTTTCACTTCAATAGGCAAGAACTTTGCCCCTTGTATGAGGGATGTTAGCCCTAAGGCTACATGATAATTTTGATGATAACAATACACATTGATTAATTGAGATTTACTAACATGTTTATTTATGTGCAAGAGTAAGATCATTGAAATAATTGTAAAATCAAGAAGAGGCTTATTAAAATGAAGTGTTGAAGCTAAGGAGAAGACTACATGTTAAAGGCACCAAAGTTTAAGAACAAGGTTTGATTCAAGGAATATGACACATGAGCAATGTTCAATCAATTGGTCATATATTTCTCTACAAATGTCCAAATAACGTGATTCTTGAGTCTTTGGAAAGCTTGCTCAATTTATAACATTTCATATGTTTTAAAGAAATTCAAATTTCAAGTGTAAGGTTGTCCAAATCATCATGCAAGTTGAAAGGCAAATGGAAGCAGCTGACATAAGCACCGAAAACTCTTTTGGACATATCTTGAGCTAGAAATATCAAAATGACTTGATTCTTGTGGCATTAGAAAGAGGACTTAATGAAGCACATTTCAAATGTTTTGAAGAAATTCAAATTTTAAACGAAAGGCTGACATAATTGACATGCAATTCGGTGGACTGATAAAGAGAAGAAAAATCAACTCATTTGAGCACTGAATGATGTTTTATCCATATCTTGAGTTAGAGATATTCAAATAACTTGATTCTTATGGCATTGGAAAGATGATTCAATGGATCACATCTCATATTCTTTGAACAAATTCAAATTTCAAATAGATGGCCGACATAATACACATGCAATTTGGTAGATTGACACATGGAAGAAAAATCAAGTCACATGAGCACCAAATGGTGTTTTGGCCATATCTTGAGCTAGAGATATCCAAATGACTTTTTTTTTGATGTGTTGGAAAGATTATTCAATTTTCCAGATCTTTTATGTTTTGCATATTTTCAAATTGCAAACAGAACATTGACAAAAATGGCAGACAAGATTTTGGTTTTCATGGTGGGCAGAAAATTTGGAGTTGGTGTCTTCACTTGATTAAGTTCATCTCATTTGCCTATAAAAGGAGCCCTTCTCCATGCATTCAGCAAGAAGAGCAAGAGAAGCATCTATCAAGCAAAAAACAAGAGAAATATCAAGTCTAGAGAGCTTTTATATTCTTTATCTACTCTTTGAAGAGAGTTATACTTTTGTTGTAAAAATTATCCTTGTTCTTGTATTGTGGTGAGAGTGAGATATTCTTGTAAAGGATAATAGTTATCCTTGAGAGAACTCTTGTTGTGTGTTATCAAGAGTTGAAGGAAGTTTTCTTGGTGAGGTTGTTCATCAAGAAGATCTTTGGTGTGGTGTTATCAAGAGTTGAAGGAAGTTGCCTGGGTGAGGTTGTTCATCAAGAAGAACTCTTGGTGTGGTGTTATCAAGAGTTGAAGGAAGTTGCCTTGGTGAGGTTGTTCATCCAGAAGAACTCTTGGTGTGGTGTTATCAAGGGTTGAAGGAAGTTGCCTTGGTGAGGTTGTTCATCAAGAAGAACTCTTGGTGTGGTGTTATCAAGAGTTGAGGAAAGTTGCCTTGGTGAGGTTGTTCATCAAGAAGAACTCATGGTGTGGTGTTATCAAGGGTTGAAGGAAAAAGTCTTGGTGAGGTTGTTCATCAAGCAAGTTGTAAAGATTCTACAACTTAGTGGAAAGCTTAGCTCGTGGAGCTAGGAGCCCGTGGACGTAGGCAAGGTTTGCCGAACCACGTAAATTGAGTTTGCACACTCTCTATCCCTTTCCTCTTTACATTTACTTGCACTTGTGATTGTTCATCATTATTATTCTTTTGATTGCATCTTTGAAAAATTCTAATTTCATCTTCTTCACCTTTATTCTCAAAGAACGAGTGAACTAATTTTGATCTTTTAAGAAAAGTTTTCTAAATCCGTTTTGATAAATAAAAACCCAATTCACCCCCCCTCTTGGGTTGCCATACCTAGGTCAACAAGGGATTCTCCACCATATTCGATTGTCATTCGTCTAGTTCTGAGAGCATCATTCAACCTATTATTGAGACACCATCGATGTCTAATCTTGCCAACTTCTTGAACTTTATGATTTCTACTATGGGCATTCACATCAGAGGCAGTAAGGTGACATTATCTTCCATTATCCTTTTACTTGAGATGATGAATAGGACCTCATCTAGATAGCTTTGCCTTCTTTTAGTTTGGCCTCCTTGCACAATTTTTGCTGGTCTTATCAGACGATCTCAGAGATCTTCATCTTGTGACTATTATTCCTTAAATAGGCCCTGGTTTCACAGCAATTCCCTTGATTCTAGCTGAGACAGTGATTGGACTAGATCATTTCAGGATGGATCCGAGTTAGAGATTCGATGGCAGTTTTCTACTTCTTCAGGTATTTTTCTTCTTAACCCTAAATTTTGCCTAACCCTCCTTTTCAGGTTTTCGACCTAGCGGATTTAATCATTTTTCATTTCTTTTTTTTTTTATGTTGTAATTTTTGCCCAAGCCGCCCTTTTCGGGTTTTCGATTTAGCGAGCTTGCCCTAACTTTTGCCTAAGCTGCCCTTTCTGGTTTTTCAACTCAGCAGGCTTTTCCTTCTTTTCTTTCATGCCCTAACTTTTGCCTAAACTGCCCTTTCGGGTTTTCAGCTTAGCGAGCTTGCCTTAATTTCTACTTAAATCGCCTTTCAAGTTTGCGACTTAGCAGGTTTTTTTTTTCCTTATTCTTCGTTGTTTCTTTTTCTCAGATTTGGTTACAAGAGGGGCTATCTATTCTAGCACCATTTTTTACACTTCCCTTGAGATGATTGAGATAATATCTGCCATGATTTTCAAAATGACTAGGGCAATTCTTTGCCCCTTATTTCATTTTGTACTCAAGATGATTGGACAACCTTTATTCCCTTACTTTTGTACATTTCTGAAGATGGATAGGAAATTCTTTACCATTTGTATGAAGAGTTTAGTATTGTCTTGAGAAATTTCTTCATTCAACTTCAAAGTCATTATTCCTCTTTCTTTGTAGACACCCATACTAGACAAAATGGCTAACTTCTTCCATAGGTCGTGCTTCTTCACAATTGGTGGCAAAGTTGCTTCTTTGATACCCTTGTTGGGAACTGATGGCAGATTTTCTTCATGTTTTCAATAAACCCAATATCCTCCAATAACAGGTTGAAATGCTGAATGTGAGTTGTGTATTAATTTGATTTACATTCAAGTTCCTCAAGGATTTCTCAAATTCAATAGCTCAATGGTAATGTGTTGACATCGTGATTGTTCACAATTTCGACTCTAAGCAAGAATTATTTCATTCGAGATTCTTCGTGTGTGTGTGTGTGTATAGCCAATCATACTGCACTTGTTAAGATTCGGATAGGTTTATGCAAATAGAAACTATTCATCAGTCTCTTGAGATAGAAGGACTACCATAAGCTCGCTTTTCACACCATTCTCCATTAATATAGGCTCATCACAATATCAATGATCATTAGGCTTTATCAAGCTTGTAATGATAGGTTAGGGTCAAGGTATGATAAAGGAGACTATAAGGTTATCCCACCGATAATCATACAACCATTCTAGGTTTCAATTGAGAGTATTAACTTCTTCCATTTATACCCACAAACTTTGAGTTTTCACCCACCATGTTTGCTTTGCTTTTGATTTTGAGTGGTTGCACCCCTACACTTTACGTGCAATGAGATTAGCACTCTTTTCTCTTTTTCTTTTTTCTTCTTTTTTTTTTTTTGCTTTCTCTCTCCTTCTTTTTCTTTTTTTTCTCTTTTTTTTCTTATTCGAGTTCAAAGTTGCACAAAAACTTGTCAACTTATTTACATTCCTCCATAAGCATGGTTCTCAATGCTCTTTTCTAGAACATTCGTATGTTATGAGTGAAGGGTACCATGTAAGAAATTTTCCTAGTGTTAGGATAAATTTTGTGGTTTGATAAAGAAAAGGCTTGATTAGACTTAATAGGGGACACTAGTAATCATGAAGTAAGTATAGGTGGGCTTAAAAGGTTCAATCGATCCAAAAAAGGTCTAAATCACTTCCTTTACATTGTAAAGCCTAGGATTTCGCCTCGAGTGGTGATCAAACAGTTTCTAGAATCTTGTGAGATCTCAACACCAAGCTTTATTCACATAATTTTTTCTTTAAGTAATATAAAGTTCCATATTCATGGCTGTTGTGCTCAAATGATCAAGAATGAAACTCATCTAACAAAAAGAGTCAAGCATGTAGATAATACAATCTCATGTATTACCAAAAATCTATTTCCAATGAGTATCCTGACTTTATCAATGATCATTAAAAAAGCACACAACTCGCAAACATAAAATTCTTAAAACATCATTATTCTTTCTCTGGGTTAGGAATTCTTCCATTATCAATCAGTTCTTGTATCTCACGTCGAAGGCGATGGCATTTCTCGGTGACATGGCCAGTTTGTTGGTGCAAATCACAATATTCATGATGCTTGTGGTTAGCTGGTCATGGGTTTCGTGGAGGCTTTGGTGTCAACGAGAATAACATAAATTGAGCATAGAGCTCCTCAAATACTTCAGACAAGGGTCGTCCCAATTGACTGAGCTTTCTTGGTTGATGCTCTTTTACATCCTCGTCGTTTGACCCACTAGTTTGGTCATATTGCCCTTGATTTCTTTTTGGGTAGTTGTTGTTCCTTTTTTGCCTAGCCTCCAAATCTTCTATTTAGATGCCTGAATCATACAAGTCTCTGAATGTTTTGGTTGGAAAGCTTGCAAGTTTGTCACTAATGAAGGCATGGGCTTTATTGATCACCTTTTGGACTTGGTCCTTCTCTGCAGGCCTCGTGGTCATCTTGGTAGCTTTGGCCCTTCAACGAACTAGATACTCTGAGAATGTCTTATTGGGCTTTTGTCTCATCATCTCCAAATCCTTTAATGTTATCCCCAGTTGGGTTTTATGGCGACACTATTCCATAAATTATTGAGAAAGTTCCTCCTAATCTTCTCGAACTCTCTTTGGGAGGTCATCATACCATGCTACCATATTATCTTCTAAGGATAGCATGCAGTATTTCAAAATGTGCTCCTTCGTCAAAGGAGTGGTAGCCATGATGGCTGCATACTACCTCAAATGTCTTTTGGGATTCCCCTCTCCATTGAATTTTGGCAAGTCTGGCAAGCAGAACTTTGGAGGAAAATCTTGGTCTCCTATAAGCAAGATGTCATCTAGGTCTTTGACCTGCTTCTGCCATTTCTTCTTCAAAAAGGAGTGGACCTTCTCCATGTCCTTGTCCAATTATTTGACCGATTTGAGTTCTTCCTATTTGACTGGGCTTTTTCCCTTGTCTCTATCTCGGCTTGTCTCACCATTTGCACCACCATTGCCCTCATGTAAAGATGGGTTCATGTGGTTGGGCTTATTCCATAAAGCTTCAATGAGTTGGGCTGGGCCATTTGCTGTTGGAGCGTGGTGATGTCAACCCTTTTTTTTTTTGGAAAAGTTACTTAGTAATATTAATCCAAAAATGTTAAAATGTACAAAAATCCGAGGGGCATACCCCAAGATTACAAAAGGGCATGAAGTCAAAACAAACAAACCAACAAAGGATAGAAAATAAAGGCCACAAGCGGCCTAAACAATGAAAAACAAGCCACAAACGGCCTTAACAACATAAATGAGAAATGACCACAGTCGGTCTAAATCAAAAAAATACAAAAGCTTTAACCCTTCTTATTTTTCTTCTTCTTACCCTTCCGTACAGGGGTAGCTGGGGTATCCGAATGATCATGATCAATCCTATCAATTTGATCTTCATCACTTAGCCTATTCAAAGGCTCAAATCGAGAGGGAGAAGACTCAGGAGGTTGTCCTGTATTTATTCGCCCTGACGAAACGGATGCCTCACGATTGGTAGAACACTGGATAGCACCTAAGAGCCTACCCTGGTCAGTCGCGAAAGGAGATAGAGAGTCAGAATCTGAGACCGACTCTGCACTCGAGGCTGTGGCCTTCATAGGAGGAACAACTTGCACTGGCAAATTTGCTGGAAAAGCAACAAGCTTTGGACTCTCAGCGACCTTGGTCGCAACCTTACTCGAATTCAAAGGAGTACCATCAGAAGAGGTGCTATCCGGGTCGTTAGCCTCATTCTTATCCTGACCTGTAGTCTTTTCAGGTTCCGGACAATGGTGTCCAAACTTACAACATTTGGAGCAAAGTTTTGGGACCCACTCATATTCAACTTGAATTTGGATGGGCTCTGGAGAAAGCTTGCATATGAACTCAAAGTTGCGAATCAGAGGGTGTTTTGCATCCAAAAGAACACATACCCTCGCATACTCCAATCTGGAGAGATCAGAAGTCATCTTGTCACAAGATAAAGGTTCTCCAACCATGCTGGAGACAATACTAAGACCTTTGGTTGTCCACAGAGGAAACGGTAGGCCATATAATCGGATCCAAACAGGAATATACCTCAATTGATTTGTATTAAAATCAAAATGCGGGTTCCAAGGTTGTAAGACAATTGTTTTACCTCTAAACATCCAAGGACCGCGTGCAATGATGTTATGAACCTCTTCCTCAGTTTGGAAGCGGAAAATAAGAAAACCCTTGTTGGTGGAACGGACGTCTTCTAAGCCACTAGATTTCCATGCACGTATGGCCAACGAGCGAGCAGCTTGAAAAGGCATCACATATCCCGGAAAGAAGCCAACAAGACATCTACGCCATTCGGCCACATTCTCATCAACAATCTCATCCGGGATCTTCATAATTGTTCCCGGTTCCTTGGGGTTAATCCGAATTAGTTTGCACCGGGAACTCGAATCGGTGATTTTAATTTTGTCAGCCCAAGAGCCAGCAGTTATCTTGGGTGGGTCCATCCAGTGAATATGAATCAAATACAATGCAGAATCATAAAAAAGAGATGGGAGAACGAAGGCAAACCAGTCACCGAAGCGGCTCGACTTCCAAAGTCGTCGATATCTCTTTATAAACGATAATCCACAAGGAATATGCAGCTCGACCAAAAGGCAAAGTTGTGTGAAATAGCCTGAGGAACAATCTGGTCAGGGTTGATGAACAGTGATACCGGCCGGTTGAATAGTGAAACCGGAGTTGAATAGTGTCACCCGAATGAAGAGATGGTGATTTGAGGGTCTTGCGGTTAGAAACGGGTGACGCCCAAGAAGGGAAAGTTGGTCAGCATTGCTCGATCTATAAGGTGGTGGTGGAGGTGAGATGCAACTCGCCGTTTTCCGGCGATAGGTGGCGATGAATAGTAAATCCGAAACTTTGTGGCCTTGAACGGAGGTGATGCGGCGCGAATCTGGTGGTGCTGATGAAGGGAAACTTGTAGATCGTCGACTGATCTACAAGAATTTGATGGAGGTGAGTGCCACTCGCCGGTGAGAGCGGCGGCCGGCAGTGAATAGTGAAATATCCGAAACTTCAAGGCCTTGAACGGAGGTGTTGCGGCGCGAATCTGGTGGTGTTGAAGAAGGGAAAGTTGTAGATCGAGCTAAGGCCAACATGATGGTGATGGAGGTGTTGTTTCACTCGCCGGTTGGCAGCGGATGAATAGTGAATCCCAACACTGTTTTCGACGGTTTTGATCGCCTTCCGGTCGGAATCTGAAGAGGGTCAAGAAGGAAAGTTTCCTCAAGCTATTCTGATCTACAACATATGTAAATCTCAAAGGTTGATTCGCCAAATGAGCGGAGTAAACAGTAACTCCGGCGACCCTAATTGAGAGAAAAATTTTCTCCCTTCCAAGCTCCCTCCCTAAACCCTAAACCCTATGTCAACCCTCATTTGAGCCATTTCAACATTTCTGTTATTGGGTGCAACCATCTCGTTAATTGATTCTTTTTGCCTTGTCAAACGACCACCTCGTCTAACCCAAGCTATGATGGCTGTAAAACAAAGGTGTTAATGCCATGATGCATGCTCATACAAGGGCATAGACACGCTTTCGGCCTTCCAACCTTATTCCTCCCACACATGTGAGGTCGAGTCTCTTTTCCTAGGATTTTAGGCTTTATTCCCAAGATATCAACATGGGATATGGGAGTGCGAGATTCTCTCTCCTAATTCTAACATTCACGGTGATATTGGATTCTTCATGATTATCATAACATGGTTTTCAAAACGTTATGATAACCCTAACTCATGGCACATGTTCACATTTTTGTTCATATGGGTGACTTGACATATGGCATTTGTTTGTGGTTTCGTGGGGTTCAAGTTGATATTATTTTAATCATGGGGAACTTCACATCCATAGACATTCATTTCATATCCTTCGAGCGAGAGATGCCCCCTCGAGCCAATCTCTTTTTATACCAATTTAATGGTACATGCTCAAAGGTGGTGACACCAACATGAGTTGTCTAGGGATCGAATAGAGCCAAAGACTTTTCATGCCAATGCCACGTGGCTAGTTTAGGCATTTCGTGCTTATTGTGTGCAAAAGTGTAGTGATGCAAGGACTCATTATATCAACACAAGGTATTAAAATTTGGTATTCTCATCTGAATCATCTTCTTTTATCCCCAATAGAGTCACCACTGTGAATGGGGCTTTCATCCTACCAGAGGGTTTACGACCACAATACTGTGTCAAAGCCTCTTTTGAGACTTAAGGGAACACAAACGAGCCATGAGCACGTTTGGAGAAAGGAGTCGCCACCCAATTATTCAATTGGGAATGAATGGGGGCAATCTGATCCCTTACTTCAGCATCTAAACTACCCTCATCCCTTCAAAGATAGGTTTGGTAAGTTAGGTACGAGTTATTCGACCCTCCCGGAGTTACATTTGGCCTCTACTTGGGAAATACCAAATAAGAATATCTCGTGTTGTTACTTAGTCCACTTAAATGATTCATTTTATGCATACATTCTCATTTTTGTCTTCATTAGTCATGTGGGGTGATTATTCAATCCAATAGCAATTATAAGCGTCCATAGAAAGAGGCAGGAGAATAGAATACATTTCCATCATACATGGGGGAAGGGAAGAGGTTTACAACAGTTGTTATTCAACATTAAAAAAATATTCCATACATTCATATATTTGAATATTCCGTCTAAGTAATAGTCCCTCACCATCAATGTGAGTCCACCATCACTTCATCGCATCACGCAATTACATTTCTTAGTTTACAAACATTCGTACATGCATAAATCATACAAAGCCATAATCTAGTAGCATGGCATTCTAGTCTAGATTTTGATAAATTCTATCATGGCAATTCTACCTATTGCTATTCTAGCAATATTCATATCAATTTATTAAGAATCATGACATTTCTAGCCTAAACATGACATTTCTAGCTTAATTATGGCAGATGTTATATCAATCATCTCAAAGGAAGTGTAAGAAATAGTGCTAGAATAGATAGCCTCTCTTGTAATGAAAACTAAAAAAAAGAAACAAAGAAAAATAAGAAAAAAAAGCCTGCTAAGTCAAAAACCTAAAAAGCCGGCTTAGACAAAAATTAAGGCAAGCCCGCTAAGCTGAAAACCTGAAAGGGCAGCTTAGGCAAACGTTAGGGCTTGAAAGAAAAGAAGAAAAAGCCTGCTGATTTGAAAACCAAGAAAGGGTGGCTTAGGCAAAAGTTAAGGCATGAAAGAAAAGAAGAAAAAGCCCGCTAAGCTAAAAACCCAGAAAGGATGGATCAGGCAAAAGTTAGGGCATGAAAGAAAAGAAGAAAAAGCCCATTAAGTTGAAAACCTAGAAAAGGTGGCTCAGGCAAAAGTTAGGGCAAGCTCACTAAGTAAAAAACCCGAAGAGGCTAGCTTAGGCAAAAATTAGAACATAAAAAAAGAAAGAAATGAAAAATGATTGAATCCGCTAAGTCAAAAAACGAGAAAGAGGGGCTTAGGCAAAATTTAGGGTTAAGAAGAAAAATACCTAAAGAAGCAGAAAGTTACCACCAAATCTCTAACTCGAATCCATCCTAACATGATCCAGTCCAATCACTGTCTTAGCCAGAATTAAGGGAATTGCTGTGAAACCGGGGCCCATTTGAGGAATAATAGTCACAAGATGAAGATCTCTGAGATCGTCTGATGAGACTAGTAGAAACTATTTAAGGAGGTAAAACTGATGAAGGCAAAGCTAGTTGGATCAGGTCCTATCCATCATCTCAAGTAAAGGGATAATGGAAGACAATGTCACCTTACCACCTGTGGTATGATTGCCTATGGTAGAAATCAGAAAGTTGAAGAAGTTGACAAGATTAGACATCGATGGTGTCTCAATAATAGGTAAAATGGTGCTTTTAGAACTAGACGAATGACAACCAAATATGGCGGAGAATCCCTCGTACATGGGGCAAAGCTCTTGCCTATTGAATGGAAAGACATGATCCTAAGGATCCTAGAAGGTTATGCATTCCTTAAGAAAAGGAATGTCGAGCTTTACATGTTGAAGGAATTTCAGATTGAAGAGTTTGGTGGATTCGAGCCGTTTCAATCATCATCCTTTAGAAGCTTCAAGAGAGGTTGAAGGCCCTTTGAGAATGGCCTGAAACATGGTAAAAAATGCGAGAAGTGGCATTGGAAGGTGTGAGGAGAAGTAGAAGGGAAAAACAAAAGGCTAATGACAACAATCCTCACTCATGAGTGCTAACATCAATTGGAGAAGTAGTAACCTGAGCATGAAGACGCTCAACCTCTTGCTCTTGGCACTCGATTTGTTTGGGACCCATCTAGTCCAAGCAAGAAGCATATAGTTAGAAAAGATTATTAAGATAGACATCATACATACATGAAACATCAAACATTTTCTTGTAGGAAGCACAATTCAGAATGGTACACAATCTATAAGTAATCGAGTAGAATTATAATGTAGTGTGAAATACTGGGAGTAACTACAAAAGAAATGGGCTAAACACCTCAAGGGGACGTAGCAGTAGCAGCGTGATGTGCAAGTCAGTCTCGATGAGATCCAATGGAAGCAACATAATGTACAAGTCAGTCTCGAGGAGATATAATAGAAGCGGCATGATGTACATGTCAATCTTGATGAGACCCAATAGAAGCAGCATAATATGCAAGACAATCTCGATAAGACCCAGCGAAAGCAACACGATGTGAAAGTCACTCTCGATGAGACCTAACAGAAGTAGCATGATGTGTAAGTGAGTCTCGATGAGACCCAATAGAAGTAGCATGATGTGCAAGTGAGTCTCGATAAGACCCAACAGAAGTAGCACGATATGCAAGTTAGTATTGATGAGACTCAGCAAAAGTAACACGATGAGACCCGGCAAAAGAGTATGATGTATGTAAGAATGAAGAATATCATAATATAAATCAAGAGATTTTTCCCAGTAGATTAGAAGGAATGAAGAATAGAAGCAATAGTACTTGGGCATGAAATCTTTTGAATACGAAAACTGAAGTAGACTAAGGAAGCATGAAGAATACTCATAAGGGGGGGTGGGGGGTGGGTTAAACCTAACGAATGCAAAATCTAAATAAATCAAAGATGAATCAAGAATACTTAGCCGAAGGCTCAAAGAATAAGAAGGTCTAAAGACCACGAGGTAGTGCACGATAGAAATTTTCCCAGTAGGCGTGCATTAGAAGGAAACCCTAAGAGGTAGGTACACTTAATAGTGTTTTAAGCCCGTAGAATAGGCATAAGCCCTAAGAAGAGGCATATTGAAGAGTGTTGAAAACCCTAAGAAAGAGGTGCACTTAAGAGTGTTTCAAGCCCTTAGAATAGGTACAAGCCCTAAGAAGAGGCATATTGAATAGTGTTGAAAACCCTAACAAGTAGGTGCACTTAATAATGTTTGAAGCTGTTCGAATAGGCGCATTAAAGAGTGTTACTAAACCCTAAGAAGTAGGTACACTGAGGAGTGTTAGAAACTCTAAGAAGTAGGTGCATTGAAGAGTGTTTTATCATAGCATCATAATGATGCTTTCTAGCGTTTGAATGGGCACATCCACCTTAGATAGACACGTTTGCCCTAGGATAGGCATCTCAGCCCTTGAATGGGTGCACTTGCCTTAGATAGGTAGGTTCATCCTTGAATGGGCACACTCACCTTAGATAGGCACATCCAACCTTGGATGGGCACATTCACCCTTAGATGGGCACATCAGCCCTTGAATGGGCACATTGGCCCTTAAATGGGTACACTTGCCTTAGAAAGGCATTTTTGCCTTGGGATAGGCATCTCGGCTCTTGAATGGGCACACCTGCTTTAGAAAGGCATATTCACCTTAAGATAGGCACCTTGGCTCTTGGATGGGGACATCCGCCCTTGGACGGGCACCTTTGCCCTTAGAAGGGTATATTAGCACTCAAATAAGCACATATTTTCATGGGAATATATGAAGAGAGAGATGATGTGAAAGTCTGAAAGAAGGAAGACAAAGTCGAAGATGTTAAGATTGAAGAAAGAAAGACGAAGTTAGAGTACTTTGTCGACTTTTGTGTTTCATAAACCTCTCTAAATAGGGGGTAAGCTAATAGACACTGGATTTTTTAGGCTCGAGGATGAAATGAAAATGAATGTTGAGCAAAGAAAATGATCAAAATGCCCTTGAGAGTCAAGAAGAGAAGGGTGAAAACAAATTGGTGAAGAGTCTGGAAAACTGATACATGACTTTGAAAAATCAACAAAAATTAATCTAGGGAATCTGGTGATGAGTTATATACCATTACAAAGCTATGGATGTCTAGTTTTTATAAAAATTTATAGATTGCAAATTGGAGTTGAATTCAAAAAGTTATGCACGATCGAAGGAGTAAAGGTTTGAAGGGACTGCATCGAAGGATGATAAAAAAGGAAGAGGCCGAAAGGAAATTGGGTAGTCGACCATCAAACAACCGTCCGACTGTTGGCCAATGGGTGGGCATCCATCAGATGACTGCTTGACTATCTGGAGATGGCTGCTTGACCCTCTTTGGTTTATTTTTTAAAATTAGCTTAGGAAATTTCCTTTTTCATCTTCTTATATAAAGCCCCCTCCTCCCACTTTGCAACTGACACTGATTGTCAAATACAATCATCTTTCTCCCTATTAAAGACAAGCTCAAGAAATCAAGAAGTCTTTTCTAGTATAATTTTTTAGGCATTCCATTGCTCTAAACCCGGAAATGGTATGTCTTGAGAGCAGAATTCTCTCCTCCCTCCTATTCTCTCTTTTATTTTTCTTGCTTAGAAGAAACATGTGTAGGATTTTATTTTATGCTTAGGAGCATGTTTAAGGTATTATGAATTGTTCTAACCCAATTCATTTTGCTTGATGGATAAGCGTGTCGAGGTAAGTCCAATCCTTCCTTTTTTAGAATCATGTTTAGGAATTTATTTTCTTTGCAAATGCTTAGAATCATGACTAGGAGAACATGTCTAGAATCAAGCTTAAGAGCACATGATTAGAATCATGATAGGAAAACTTATTTGCTTTGATGAATGCGAGGAAATAGCATAGAATGGGTAAAAATTACCATTTTATCCTTGAATGCCATGATTGATGTTAGATGTTTGAATTAGGCTAGAATATGCCATGAACGCCATGAATTAGGCTAGAATATGCCATCATATGCCATGAACGCCATGAATTAGGCTAGAATATGCCATCATATGCCATTATTGACATGAATTTGGCTAGAATATGCCATGAATGCCATGTTTAGGCTAGAGCAAGCCATGAGAATCATGTTTTAGGTTAGAAATACCATGATAATTGATACGAATTATGCTAGAAAAGCTATAGGTAGAATTACCATAATAGAATTCATGAAAATCTAGGCTAGAATGCCATGACATTAGATTATGGCCTTGTTTAATCGTTTATGAATGTATCATGATTAGAAGTGTGATTGTATGATGCCATGAAGTGGTGATGGACTCATATTGATGGTGAGGGACCATCACTTAGAATAAATATTTAAATACATGAATGTATAGGATGTTTTATTTTTATTGTTGAATAACAAATATTGTAATCCTGTCCTCTTCCCTCATGTATGATAGAAATGTAATCTATTCTTCTCCCTCTTTCTTTGTCTGAATATATAACTAACGTTGATTGAATGATCACCTCGCATGCTTAAAGTAGATAAAATGAATAACGTGTGCAAAAAATGAACAATCTAAGTGGACTAAGTAACAACACGAGATGTTTCTATTTGGTATTTCCTAAGTGGAGGATGGATTTATATGCGGGAGAGTCGAAAGACTCGTACCTGACTTCCCGAACCTATCTCTGAAAGGGTGAGGGTAGTTTAGGTCCCGAAGCGAGGGATTAGATTGTTTTCATTCATTCCCAATTGAATAATTAGGTGGCAACTCTTTTCTTCAAATATGCCCATGGCTCGTTTGTGTTCCCTTAAGTCTCAAAAGAGGCTTTGATACAGTGTTGTTGTCGCAAACGCTCTAATGAGATGAAAGCTCTGTTCACACTCGTACCAAATAAGAGTAGCTTATATTGTTATACAGTCCAATTATGTTGTTCATTTTACTCACACATTGTCCATTCTATCTTTTTAAAGACATGTAAGGTGATTTCATTCAAGACAGTTGTACATTCATAAAAAAAAAAAGATGAGGACAATAGAATTACAATTCCTTTCAAACGTGAGGGATCGGGGATAAGATTATGTAAATTTTTTTATTCAACAAATAAATAAAGTAATTTTACTTTTAAACTGTTTAAAACATTACATTCATATCAAGTATTCAGTGAAAGTATTCAATTCCATATTTGATAAATAAGGATGCTATTTCCTAACATGCTTTAAAAATCATAATTCTTCTTAGCATGATTCTAACCATGAGCTCGTAAACATGATTCCAGGGCATTTGCAAAGAAAATAAACTCCTAAACATGTTTCTAATAAAGAAGAGAAAGATGACTTAGCTTGATAAGCATTCCCCCCTTCAAGACAAATAAAGGATTAAATTCTTAATAACCCTAAACTTGTTTCTAAGCATTAAAATAAATCCTAAACATGCTTATTCTAAGCAAAATGAAACCTAAATATGCTCATTGTTAAGCAAGAAAATAAAGAAGAAAATAAAAAGGGGAAGAGAGAATTGCTCCCAAGAGGTACCATTTCTTGGTTTAGAGAAATAGAATGCCTAAAAACTTTAAACTAGAAAAGACTCCTTGAATTCTTAAGTGTGTCTTCAAGAGGGAGAAAAGAAGATTTTAGTGTATATGTGTGAAAGTGAGAAAAGGGTTAAAGTTGGAAAAGGAAGCAAAGAAACAAAAAAGGAAGGTAGCAATCGAAAATTTTCAAAATTAAAGAGGGAATTGTCGGCTAGCTATGTGAGGACCACTAGCCAACACTAGGATAGCTGGCTGACTGTAGGTGGACCACCAGTCGATGGTAAGACATCCAACTGGCTATCCTAAAACCATCGACCTGTTGTGGTAGACTAAACCCTTCAGTTTTGCATTTTTTCCAATGCAGTCCCTTCTGATCTTCAGCCGTTTGATCACATGTAATTCTTTGAGTTCAACTTTGATTTGTAATCTATAAAATTTTGTGAAAACTAGACATCCATAGCTTCACAACAATATGACTTATCATTATATTTCTCTTGGATTAATTTTTGTGATTTTCCAAAGTCATTTGTTAGTTTTCAAAGCTTTTGGTCAAGTTCTTCTCGTCTTTCTTTCTTTTACTTCCAAGGGCATTTCGATCATTTTCATTGCTTCAAATTCATTTGTATTTCATCATTGAGCCAAAAAAATCAATTGCCTACAGCTTGCCTCCTACTTTGGAGAAGTTTGTAAGACATAAAAATCGACAAATTACCTTGCTTCGTCTTTCCTCTTCTCATCTTGGCATCGTTGCCTTCATCTACATTCTATCAGATTTCTCATCATCTACTTTCATCTTGGATTCTTGCAAATGAGGTGTGCCCATCAGGGCTGATGTGCCCACTCCAGGGCTGATCTGCCTACTCAAGGGCTATTGCACATCCTTTTAATGCATGAAATACACTCTTTGAGTGCGAACAAATGCATCCTTCTAATGCATAGAATACATCCTTATGATACCTAGTGTGCACTCTTCTAGGGTAGACTAGTGCATCCTTCTAATGCATCGAATGCATCCTTATGATGTATGATGTGCACTCTTCTAGTTCGGGCAGATGTATTCTTTTAATGCACAAATGCATCCTTACAATGATAAGATGAAACATTCTTTATTGTACCTACTTCCTAGGGTTTGTTAGCACTATTCAATGCACTTATTCTAAGAGCTTCAAATACTCTTAAGTGCATCTACTTCTTAGGATTTTTAAACAATCTTAGATGCACCTTTTCTTAGGGCTAGTGCTTATTCTAAGGGCTGAAAACACTCTTAAGTGCACTTACTTCTTATGGCTTCTTTTAATGCATACCCACTGGGAAGAACATCTATCATGCACTACGTCACAGTATTTAGACCTTTTCATTATTCATGCCTTCAATTGAGTATTCCTCATTCTTCTTTGATCTCTTCAGATTTTGCATTCGTTAGGTTTCATACCTTTTGAGAATTCTTGCTCCTACTCTTGACTTTTTCTAGTTTACTAAGGGAAAATTCTTGACTTCTTGTGCTTTAGCATTCTTTATTCTTGATCTCTTTAGATTTTGCATTCATATGACCCTTGACTAGGGAGTTCATATCATGTCATTGATTCTCAAACTCACTAGGGATCTTTCTATCGTCCTTGCAAATTCATACAAAATATGCAAAATCTCTTGATGTTTTAAAATCAATTCAAATTTTACCTTACTCGGTGTATTCTTCAACAAGCTACTTTTCTAGTCCCTAGAGTTATTCTTCCATGTGATTCCAATTGAAGATTCCATCTTTCCTTGTGAGTTGCGAAGCCATTGATGACCAAGTGCTTGTCACCGATACGTTTGAAAATTCTTTCGGTCTCAAGATCAATTTAGAGTTTAATTTCTCTCTTCTCTTCTTTTTCTATCTTTTCTTTTTTCCTATTCTCTTCTTTTTCTCCCTTTTCTTTCTTCATTCTTATTTTTCTCTTCTCTTCCTTGTTTTCTTTTTCTTCTTTTCACTCTTTTCTTTTCTTTTATTCTTTTATTTTCTTTCTTTTATTCTTTATTTTTCCTTTGGCCTTTTACCATTATGCCCCATAATAAGGGGACAATTGACTGGCTATAGGAAGATCGTCTACTGCCAGTTTGACTATTAGTTGGCGGCCAGTCGATAGTCGGCCAATGGTAGAAGTTTTATATAAGGATCCTTCGTCTTCCTCCATTTAATTCGTGTGCCATTTCTTCATTCTTCGTCTAATTTGCCTCCGATTTTCTTGTATGCGTTTGTGTCGACTTCCTCTTTCTAATGGTTGGTCATGTAGTCCATCTTGACTTGAGTGAAAGAGATTCGGTCTAGAGATCGATGTTGAGAGGTTTTCCAAGAGACCAAGAGATGCTTGTTGTCTACGACATGGATTCCTACATGATCAATCGGGTATGCATTCTTTTTTGTTCTTTAGTTTTCGATTTTCTAGGAATTTTCTAGGCATATATTCATGTAAAGACTTCAATTTCTTTCGTTAGGACTTCCATGAGAACAAGATGTGTGGGTCATTTTCTCGAGCCTACAGTTCATTCTCAAAGATAGAGAATAAGGCTGGTAGTAATAGGATTGCTACTATCAGCTTCTATGAGTTTATCACCACTCTCCACATGCCTCTTAGTACACTGATCATCGAGCACTGGCTGCTCTATGTGAGAGGTACATGGACAAGACTCACTTTTCATCTTTCGATTAGTAAGATGATTGTCACATCTTTCGACATTGTCGCTCTGACAGGCCTTCCGTGTGGTGGAAAGGTTATATCCAGTGATGTCGAAATCAACAGACTTGAGGGATTAGAGGGATTTGATTCATCAACTTCTTTGATCTGATGTGAAGATCAAGAACAACATCGTGATTTGGTACACTGCATTATAAGAATATTGAAAGAGGAAATTAGACCTGACTCTAGTTCAGGTAAATCAATATCCATGTAGCTTTATCATGTATCTATTTGGTTCGATGATTGTTGTCAATGCATCAAACACTGCCTTCTTGACTTTGCTTACTGCCCTTGGGATCTCCACCCAGTGAGGACTTTTGATTGGGGCCGTGTTGCCCTCGGCTAGCTGTACTTCGCCTTAGATCCTTCATGTCAAAGCATCACCACGATTACTGGCTTTGCTTATTTGCTTAAGGTAATTTCTCCTCTCTTACATCTTCATGTTTTGTCTATATAAATTTTATTTCTGAATCTGTATTGTTTATAATAGATGTAGTCCTAAGATTTAGGCATACTATGTTCCCTACTTGTTACTTATCAGCACTTTTCTTCCCCCTGGATGAAGAGATGGGTTGCACATCATACGAAGCTCGAGAGATCTCAAGAGCTAAATTACTTTCTTGATTACGTCCACACGATGACCTCAGACAAGGTAAAAGACATACGGTCAGTATTTCATTCTTATTTATATCATAATCTCACTACACTTCTATCCTTCACAGATTCGTTCTCAGTGATCAGGGCTCATTGAGAACTGGTTATCTACTATAAGGGCCGCCACACCATTCATCAACCGTATTCTTCTTCCATGCATTGATAGCATGATGTGGCATTTGGGTGACTGACTCTGGGATTGGTTCAGAGGTCTAGACCATCATCCGATTCCTTCTTCTCCATCAGTCTTGATGATAGATTCTGCTGACTTGGCTGTGGAGTTAGATGTGATTGTTTACATTGTTGGGACTCACCTGAGCAAGATCAAGTTCCCTGTGACGATAGTTTCTTATGCTGAGTGGGCTCGAGCCACATCGCTGTATACTAGACCAAGTCAACCTCCTGACGAGGTTCCCTATCCCCTTGCTAGTGCTCATGGCTCTACCAGTGGTGCTGGTAGCTTTTCCACCCGTCACAGGAAGAGGTCGAGGGTTTCTTCCTCTGGTACTGACACGTCTACCTCTTTTGCTGTCATTATTAAGTAGCCACGTCTGCCTTCAACCCCTACAGTGGCTCTAGCCATTCCAAGTGGTTACATGATTGGCGACCTCCAAATGTACCTATGAATGGGGCTTTCATCCCGTCAGAGCGTTTCTAACTACGACATTATATCAAAGCCTCTTTCAAGACTTAAAGAAACACAAATGAGTATAGACACATCTAGAGAAATGGATTCGCCACCCAATTACTCAATTGAGAATGAATGAGGCAATCTGATCCTTCTCTTAAGGACCTAAACTACCATCATCCATTCAGAGATGGGTTTGGAAAGTTAGGTATGAGCAATTTGCCTCTCTTGGATCAAAATCCGGCCTGCACTAGGGTACACCAAATAAGAATAACTCATGTTGTTATACAGTTTGCTTAAATGGTTTGTTTTATGCACACATTTCTATTTTTATCTTCATTAAAACATGTGAGGTATATTCAACCAAAGCAATTGTATATTCAATCAAAGAAAGAAGGAAGAGAATAGAATTATATTTCCTTTTGAAACATGGGGGATAGGGGATAAGATTACATTAATTTCTTATTTAACAAATAAATAAAGTCATTCCACGTTGAATCTCTTTGAAATATCACATTCATATCATTCATAGTATTCATGGCATATCATAAATTTACTATGAACATTCATTTTGAACCTCTATAGATAATGAATTTCTAACCACCATATGTAAGTCTATTCAATGTCTATCAAACCTCTTTCATGGCATCATTCAAGTTCATGCATTTGTTAAAGTTTTATTCATACATTCATAAATCAGTTAATTAAAATCCAAACAAAGCCATAATCTAAAATCATGGCATTTCTACCTAGACTTGATGTTTCTTATGATGGTAATTCTATACATTGTTATTCTAGCATAACTCATAATAATTTAAAATGGATCATAGCATTTCTAGCCTAAAGATAGCATTTCTAACATAATCACATCAATTAAAATCAAACATGGCAATTCTAGCCCAATTCAAGCATTCAAGAATAAACATGGTAATTCTTACCTATTCTATACTATTTCGTAGCATACTTCAAAGCAATTATATGTCTTCCTAACATGATTCTAATCATGTGCTTTGAAGCATGATTCTTAGCATTTGCAAAGAAAATAAACTCCTAATCATGTTTCTAGATAAAGAAGGGAAGATGACTTATCTTAACATGCATTTCCACCTAGCAAAACAATTGAGGATTAAACAATTTATAAAACCCCCAAACATGCTTCTAAGCACCAAAATAAACCTAAACATGCTTAATTTTAAGCAAGAAAATAAATAAGAAAAAAGGAGGGAGAAGCGAGAACTGCTCTGAAGATGTACACTTTTCAGGTTTAGAGCAATAGATTGCCTAAAAACTTTAAATTGAAAAAAACTCCTTGAATTCTCAAGTGTGCCTTCAGGAGAGAAGAAAATATTTTTTTTGATGTGTCTTGAAAAGTGAGGAAAAGGAGGGTTTATATAGTTGAAGTAAGTTGAAAAAGGAAGCAAAAAACAAAAAAAGGAAGGATCCAAGCGAAATTTTCCAAGAATATATGAAGGACAACTGGCCAGCTATCCTACAACTATCGATCAATTGTGGCCCGTCGAACCCTCTTGTTTCACATTTTTTGATGTAGTCCTCCTTCAACCTTTATCCATTCAGTCGCATGTAACTTTTCAAATTCAACTCTGATCAGTGATCCTTGAACTTTTGTGAAAACTAGACATCCATAGCTTCGCAGTGGTATCTGACTCATAATAAGATCCCTTTGGATAATTTTTGTAATTTTTTGAAGTCACGTGTCAGTTTTCGAAACTCTTGGTCAGTTTCTTCTCACCTTTCTTTCTTTTGCTTCAAAGGGCATTTCAATCTTTTTTATTGCTCAACATTAATCTTCACTTCATCACGGAGACTCAAAAATATAGTGTCTATAGCTTGCCCCCTACCTTGGAGAAGTTTGTGAGACGTAAAAATCAACAAAAGTACTATTACTTCGTCTTTTCTCCTCTAATCTTGGCATCCTTGCCTTCATCTACATTTTGTTAGACTTCTCACCTTTTGTTTTCCTCCTTCAATTCTTGCCAAAATGGTGCACCCACTCAAGGGGTAAAATGCATCCTTCTAATGCATGCAATGCACATAGATGCAACCCTATGATGCACAATTTGCACTCTTCTAGTACAGATAAATGCATCCTTCTAATACATGAGGTGCATCCCTATGATGATAAGATCAAACACTCTTCAGTCTCTTACTTCCTAAGGTTTCTAACATTCTTCGGCGCACCTAATTCCTAGAGTTTATTAGCACTCTTCAGTGCACCTATTCTAAGAGCTTTGAACACTCATAACTGCTCCTACTTTCTAGGATTTTCAATATTCTTCGATGCGCCTCTTCTTAGAGCTTGTGCCTATGCTAAGGGCTTAAAATACTCTTAAGTTTACTTACTTCTTAGGGTTTTCAATACTCTTCGGTGTGCCTCTTCTTAGGACTTATGCCTATTCTAAGGGCTTAAAACACTTTTAAGTACACCTAATTCCTAGGGTTTCTTCTAATGCATGCCTATCGAGAAAATGTCTATCATGCACTACTTTATGGTCTCTAGACCTTTTCATTCTTCATGCCGTCAGTTGAGTGTTCTTCTTTGATCCCTTCGGACTTTACATTCATTGGGTTTCATGCGTTCTGATGCGTTCGAAACTAGCAAGTATACTAGTCGCACAAGTAATAAAGTGATGAGTAAGATATCGTTCCCACGAGGATTGATTCTAATTGAATTTGTTATTCGAAAGCAAAAACAACTAAATGGGGGGGGTTTTGTTGATTGATTAACTAATGAAATAATAATGCAAAAAGAATAACAAAACAGAAAGTAAATTGGAATGAAAAATCAATGGGAGAAATCTGGTTAAGGGATCCTTCTCTACCACAAGATATGGATTTGCGAATTAATTGTAGAATTGTCATCCAATTACAGCATTGAAATTATCAACCGTAGATAACAACAAGCTCTGTTATCCCAATCTTTCCTTACTTTGTTGTTAAATAAAACGGGCTCTTTATTTAATCTCTATCCATTAAACAACCTAGAACAAGCTCTCTAAATTTAATTCAATGGATGCATTACGATAAGAAAGATAGGTTGATCTAAGCAATAAACACACAAGCTCGGATTATTTAACTTAGGTTGTATTCTCCAATTGCAATCTCTGATCACAATTTTGCTACTAAGGATTAGAAATTCAAGACAATTACGGATCAAGATTTCTAGTCTAGCAATAGACAATATCCAGATTATATTCAGTTGGCCACCCAAATACAATCCAGCAAGCAATCATAAGCATTAAACATGGGAAAATACAAGCAACTTCAATTAGAGAATTGGATAACAATTCCTTGCACAATCAATTCACAAAAACCATATCAAGGGCTTTGAAATCACCCTCAACCAATTCAGATTTAGTTACACATATTCAGACACAATACAATACAATACAATATGGAGACATTCCAGAAAATGAAAGGGAAAGGGAAAACTTAGCAAATTTGATGAAATCTCTTAGGATTTGTAGTTCTTCCTCTTTCCAAGCCTTCAATCTCCTTCAAGAACTCTAAGAGATGAGAGAAATCCAAAGATGCAGCCTCCTCCCCGTTCTCCCCTCTTCAAGTTATGAAAATAAAACCCTAAAATGTGTTTAAATACTCTGCTACAGTAACTTGCTACAGTTCCCCGTATTTAATAACATGCTACAGTGATATATGGAATTACAAATATACACTTCTCATACCATTTTTATCACAACTTTCGGTACACTACATAAATTCGTGAACCGTAAATTTCTCCAGAAAATAGACTTCGAGAGCTTTTCAATGGTATATAGCATGTTATCCGGTTAATTGTATATCGATACAATCAACTCCAAGAATTGGTTGACTAGCAGAGGTGAAAATGAAGGGTTTTACTCCAATTTTGTGTAAGTTCCTCCAAAACTCCTACAAACATCAAAAACCACACAAAAACATAAAAATACCAAGGAATATAGCAAAGAAACATGAACGAATTGATATGAAAATGATATATAAATAGACACTTATCACGTTCTTCTAAGTATTCTTGTTTCTTTCTTTATTTCTTCTTGTCCACTAGGGAAAATTCTCGATTTGTTATGCTTGAGCATTTTTTGCTCTTGATCTCCTTAGATTTAACATTCATTGGACCCTTCACTGCTGAAGTTCATATCATACTATTGATTCTTGTATTCATTGGGGATCTTTCCGTTGTCCTTGCCAATTCCTACAAAATATCAAATATCTCTTGCTGATTTCAAATCAATTCAAATTTTTACCTTGTTCGATATTTGATTAGCAGATTGCTTGCTAATCTTTGGAGGAATTCCTTGATGTGATTTTGATCAACGTTACTCATCTTTCCTTGTGAGTTGCTAAGTATTGCCATGGTCATGTGCTTGTCACTGGTCCGTTTCAAAAATTCTCTTGGTGTCTTAAGGTTGATGTAGAGTTTTTCTTCTCTTTTCTTTTCTCTCTCTTTTTCCCTTTCTTTGTTCTCTCTGTTCTCTTCTTTCTTCTCCTTTTCCTTTTACCCTTCCAACTGTCTGACTATGAATCTTTTTTTTTTCCAAATCCTTTCTTGAAGGTGACTTTTCTTCTTCAAGACGGATTTCCTTCTCCAAGGTGAACATCAAATTTCTTCTTCAAAATCCCTTCTTTAGGGTAAACTTCAAATTCCTTCTTCATGATGAACTTCCTTCTTCAAAAGAGATGTCTTCTTAAGGTGGACACCTTCTTTAAGGCAAATCTTCAAAAGCTCAACTTGAATTAAGTTTCCTCGAAATTGAGCTACCTAATCCAGGCAATCTGCATATCTAGATCGACCCAAGAATAAATTGCTTGATTCAAACGACATGTGCGTCATGTTACTTCCATCAAAACTAATCTGCCTGATCCAGGCCTGCTTGCAGATTGTGCTATTTTCATTCTATTAGGTATTAGGCGTTTTTCCTTTAAGACTGTCCCCGGTATTTCATACTATATTGTGATTTCTGCAAAACTCAATCACTTCCAAACTATGTTCCATTTTGGATCATGCTTCCTGCAAGAAAATGTTTTATGTTTCATGTGTACATGATGTCTATCTTAGTAATCTTTTCTAACTATATGCTTATTGCTTGGATTAGACAAGTTGTCAAGAGAATGCTCGTTTGGAGTGAGAGATCGAGCGCCTTCAGGCTCAGGTTACTGCCTTCTTTGTTGATGATGATGATTGTGATGAGTGAGGAATGTTGCCATCAGTTTAATTAATGTTGATTTCTTTGTTTTGTTCATTTAGCTTCCATTTATGAACTTTTATGTTTCAGCTTTTCATGATGTATAATCAAAGCAATCGGTTGTATGAATAAACTCCAAAGACTTAGTGACAATTTTCTATTTTCAACTTCATGCATTGCTTCTTAAACTGTGCGTATCTTGACCAATTTACATGCAACTTGATTCAAATTTGTTTCTAGATCATCATTTATTCAATTCTTTACAAAATGACAAAATTTGGAAGCTGCGCGCTTGAAACTGCTTGTCAATATGCAAATCGAAAGTAAAAAATGTTCAAAAAAGGAAATTGGAGAGTTTTTTACCCTAACCACCATTTGCCGACTGTTGGACCGCTGACTGGCTACCGTGCCACCACCAATCAATAGTGGGATAGCCGACTGATGGTCTTTCCACCACCTACCAGTGATCCTTCCCTTTCTTGCCTTTTCGCTTCGTTTCTTGCACTATTTAAGTGCTGCCTGTCACCATTGTTTTTCATACCTTTCAACACTTCCTCCTTGGTTTCTCGAGTGTTCTTTCATGCCTCTCAATGCCTCTTTGTGCTTTTTAACATGTCTGAGGCCTCTCTCAAGACCCTTTAACCTCTTTTGAAGCTTCTAAAATATGATGACTGGAAGCGACTCGAATCTAACAGTCTCTACATTATAAAGTTCCTTCGACATTTGAAGCTCGACCTTCATTTTCTCAAGGACTGTGTAACCTTTTGGGATTCTCATGATCATGTATTTCGCTTTAATAGGCAAGAGCTTTACCCCCTGTATGAAGATTTTTTTGCATACTTGGTTATCATTCATCTAGTGTTGAGAGCATCATTCTGCCTGCTGTTGAGACACCATTGGTGCTGATCTTGTTGACTTCTTTGACTTTTTGATTCCTACCATGGGCATTCACACCAAAGGTGGTAGAGTGACATTACCTTCCATCATTCCTTTGCTTGAGATGATGGATAGGACCTCGTCCAGTTGCCTTCACCTTCTTCAAGTCTGCCTTTTGTTCCACAGTTTCTATTGGCCTTATCGAATGGTCTAGGCAATCCCCATGTTATGACCGTCATTCCTCAGATGGGACCCGATTTCACAGCAGTTCCCTTGACTCTTACTGAAATATTGATCAGACTAGATCATGTTAAGATTGATCCAAGTCAGAGGTTTAGTGGCAGTTTTCTGCTTCTTCAAGTATTTTTATCTTAACCCTAACTTTTGCCTAAACTGCCTTTTCGGGTTTTGGACTTAGTGGGTGTATTTTTTCCTTTTTTTTCTCATGCTTTAGGTTTCGCCTAACTTAGCGAGCTTGCCCTAACTTTTGCTTGAGCCGCCCTTTTTGGGTTTTTAACTCAGCGAGCTTTTTATTCTTCTCTTTTTTCTTTACCTTAACTTTTGCCTAAGCTGTCGTCTCAAGTCTTCAACTTAGCAAGTTTGCCATAATTTATGCCTAAGCTGCCTTTTTATGTTTTTGACTTAGCAGGCTTTTTCTTTTTTTTCTTATTTTCTTTTTCAGATCTAGTTACAAGAGAAGCTACTTATTCTACCATCGCCTGAGGGGATATTTCCTATTATAGCCCTCGACTTCATATAAGGAGGAGACTTGAGAGGCATTCTTCTTAGATTTACTAGTCTCGAGTCATCCTTGATACTCAGATTCATTGGCATTGTCCATGGTAGATGTTGGAGCATGTGACAGTCGAGAACTACATCGCATGTGTGCCTTTGGCGGGTTTCACCCATAGTTCATTCTATGATATATCCTGCTAGACTGCATCGATAGTATGGACTTAAGCAGAGGATCATGGATTCGCTGACTAAATTCAGACCTGGGAGATTGTTTGCTCGTTATCTAGAGCGTGTGAAGCATTCTTGGCGAGATCGGACTATCCAGAGGAATCTATTCCATGATCCTGATTTTGAGAGAGATGACTAGTAAAACGATTAGGTGACCCCTCAGGCTTCAATTCCTAATCCTGCTATTTGAGCCAAACGGTGTTGCAAGCCATATGGCAAACCTATTCATAATATTGCGAAGAGGTGGAGATGACATTGATAGTTTCATTATTAGCGTTGATGTTAGGTACTTTCCTGTTGTCATCATGCAAAATAATGAGACATTTCAAAGGAATAGTTGTTTCCAAACAATTTTATTTCATCAATAAAAGTATAATTATTTGTCATTCAAACCAAATGTGCACAATGAGATAACTCCTGCCATTAATCAACCATTTTTTATTTTTTGATTAATTATTTTTCCTCTCAAACTCTTTTCTTTTATTCTTATTTTTACACATAGCATCTCTTTAGCCAATCCATGTTGATGCGCTCAATGAACTCATTCTCTTCCATATCTGATAAGATGATGGCTCTATTAGACATGACTTTGTCACAATGAATGGGCCCTCTAGTTGGGCTTAAACTTCCCTCTCATCAAACACTACTGGCCTTGCTTGTTTAAGGACTAATTTCCCTTCTTTGAGCTTTTGCATCTTAATTCTTTTGTTAAAGGCTTAAGCAACATGTTTCTCATATAACTACGTGTGATATCTGGACTTCATTCTGTTCTCATCAATCAAGGCCAACTGTTCACGTCTATTTTGAATCCACTCCCCTTCAGGAAGTTCTGCTTCCATTAGAATCCTTGCTAATTTCATTTCTATCTCAACAAGTAGGGACCGCTTTGAACCATATGACAACGAGAAAGGCATAATCTCTATCGAACTTTTGGGTGTCGTTTTATAACCTATAACATAAACAATAACTTCTCAGCCCAATCTTTGTATATCTGTATCGTCTTGGCCAACATCTTCTTGATGTTCTTATTGGCCGTTCCTACTACTTTGTTTGCTTATAGCCAATATGGAGATGACTTTGGTGTTCAATCCCATACTTCTCAAACAAGGCCTTAGTCTCAACCTGGAAATGAACTCCACCGTTAGTAATGACGTGATGTGACACTCCAAATCTATATATGATGTTCTTCTCAATGAACTTCGCAATCTATTTTGCCCCCAATTTACTCTAGGACTCAGCTTTTATCCACTTGGTGAAGTAGTCAATCGCCACCACCACATGTCGATGCCTATTAGAGGCTGACGGCCTTATCTCCCCTATAATATCAATGCCCCATGCATCAAAGGGCCATAGTGCTATCATTCTTTATAGCTCTAAGGGTGGTTGGTGAATCAAATTTTCATTGATCTGACAATGGTGACACCTCTTCGCAAATTAGACACGATCTATCTCTATTGTTAGCCAATAAAAGCACTGTCTCATTATCTTCTTCGCAAGCATTAGCCCATTCATATGTGGTCTATATACACCACTATGGAGGAAATCCATGAGCCTTTTAGCTTCTTTCTCATCGACACAACTCAATTGCATCCCTTTTTAGCATCCTCATGTATATCACTCCTTGATAACAAGTAAATTATTAGGCCAACCTTCGTAGTAAAGCCCTGTCTTTTTCACTGGCTTTATTTCAAAATTTTGTCTTCTAAGTATCTCTTCAGATGATAGTACCATGACTTCTTATCCACTTTAGCTTCCATTACATGAAGTTTCATGTAGCAAGGACCCTATGCTTGTGATATCACTATTGGCCTGACTAACAGCTCTTAAGTATTCACCCAAACTAATACTGAAGAAGCTAAAGCGTCAGCCATATGATTTTCGTTTCTAGGAAGATGGGTAAAGGTACACTTTGAACCTCCCAATCAACCATCTAATGTACTTCAGATATGGTTTTAACCTTCTTTCCCTTAGATCCTAATATTAATTGGATTGAGAGATGATTATCTTTGAATCTCCCAACACTTTTATTTCATCGATGCCCATTGCGATCGCAATTTTCAGCCTATAGGCACAGGCTTCATACTTAGCCATGTTATTGGTGACTCTAAAGTCCACCTTTTTAGTAAAAGGAATAACTTCTTCAGTTGGTAATACCATAATTAACTCCTGTTTAGACACCATTTTGATTGACAACTCCATCAAAGAACATATCCTACTATTGAGATTACCCCCAGATGTTCATCTAGGAAATCCAACTCCTGCGGTTCATCATTATCGACCGGATTCATGGCCAAGAATTCTATAACTACTATTTCTTTCACCACCTTCTTGGCAACATACTTAATGTCAAATTCTAATAGCTAGACTAGCCATCTTGCTAGCTTTCCCAACAATGATGGTGTGATGAACACTTAAATATGTATGTTTAATAAGAGCTTAGTTCATCATATTGCATTAATAGTGTTATTAAATTCCTCGACTTAAGTATATTTGTAGTCTTTGCATATTTGGAATTAACTTCATCTTAATTTTGGTTTTGTTACAGGTTCAGTAAAAATAGTATAACTCTCTATTTATAGATCAGAATGGTGCAAATCTTAATGTTTTGGAAAGCTAATTAAATTATCTACAATATTGTATTTCACAAGAATCATCAAATTCGGACTCTTAGTGGACAAAAAATGGACTTGAAGTAGATCCATCTGCAGATTCAGCCCAACCTGACCATGCCTCGGTATTTTGACCATATCTCTCAGAATACGTATCCAAATTGTATAAATCAAGACGTTCTAGAAAGCTGAGAGAAATATCTATGAATTTCATGAAGACATGTGATTAACATTCTCAAAAATTCAATGTCAAAATCGGTGGTCAAAGTCGGTTCACCTAATTACCCCAATTGTCAACGTTGGTGCATCTAATATTTGACAATTATTCCTTTATAATTTGACAAGTTTGCCCCTGAATGTATCTATAAATAGAGGTGCCTTGTGACCCATTAGGGCATCTTGGCCTTAGCTGGGATCTTGTATTGTGTTTCTCTCTTTTGCTTTAATGTTATTAATGAATTTCCTTTTTCTTGCAATTTGTTTTCTTTTTCTTATAATGTTCTTCTAATTTCTCTCTTGTTAAGGTGAAAGGGTGAAACCCTTGATATGAGAGTAAAGATTCTCTAACCCTTGGTATGTGTTTAATAATCGTAATCTTATGTCGTTTATTTTATATGAGTTACATTTACTTTCTTAATCAATCTTGACACCACTCGTAAAGTGGAGGTCTTGATCCATTGTAGACAATCCTTGGCACATCAAATGCTTGGATCCTTCCTAGATGTCGTATGGTTTTTCCTTACCGACACGAATCTAGTTAGGAACCTTGATTTGTTGTCGACATATAGAGATTGGCACATTGGATGCTTGAACCCATTTACAAGAAGTGGTATATATTTTGGTAACGAAACAAATATAATTCATATAACTAAAATGGGTTAATTATCCTTATTTGAAATATCAAGGGCGGATCCCCTAACCTTAGACTTCATTATTATTCTGTTGATTTTTCTTGTGTGATTCAAATTTATTGTTTACGAACTTGTTCCTTATTTATATTTGTTAATATTATCTTGTCATCTCTTTAAATCATCCACATCATATTGCTTACTTTATAGTTTGTAGCGCTTAAATTCCCTTCCTCGTGGATCGACCCCGGACTCACTGGGTTTATTACTTCGACACTCCTATACTTGGGAGACAATCCTTTTTTGGATGTGTCATGGTGCTTCATAGAGATGCTTCATTGGGTCTTCCTTTGAGACAACCATAATCTTATAAGACTGAAAGTAGTGCCTCAACTTCTTTGAGAGCCACACCATGGCTAAACATGTCTTCTCCACGTAACTATACTTTGTCTCGTACGATAGCAACTTCTCGCTAAGATATTAATATCATTTTCTACGCCATTGTCATGTTCTTATGCCAACATAGCACCAATGGCTTTCTCCGTAAGAGCTAAGTAGAGAATCAGATTCTTGCTAGGTTTTGGTGGTCTTAAAACCGGTAGATCCATCTTAGGCGATGGCATCTTTGTAATTGCCTTGACTTTATCGGGATCTACCTCTATCCTTTTCTTGCCAACTATGAACCCTAACAACTTCCCTGAGCTGACCCTAAAAACATACTTTTTTGGATTTAGCTGCAGCTTGTACTTCTTTACCCTTTCAAAGAATCTGTCTAAAGCTTCAAAATGACTATCTCGAGTCTCAGATTTCACCATCATGTCATCTATATAGACTTCTATCCTCTTGTGCATCATATCATGAAACAACATCATCACCATTTGTTGGTAGTTTACCCCTATATTCTTCAACCTAGAAGGGCATCACCTTATAAAAGTAGGTTCCCTACTCCGTAATGAAGGCCATTTTTATCTTGTCTGCATTGGGCATCATTATCTGATTGTAACCAAAAAACCCATCTACAAAAGGGAACATCACACTAGTGATGGTGCTATCTACTAACACATTAATGTGAGGTAAAGGAAAGTCATCCTTTAGTGAGGCCTTGTTCAAGCCTCGGTATAATCAACACATATTCAGACATTACCATCCTTATTTGGCACTAGCACAATTTGACTAACCACTATGGATACTTCATCACATTTAAGAACTTGGCTTCAATCTACTTGGACACATCTTCTTCGATCTTCTAAGCCTATTCCGCTCTCAAGCTCCTTAACTTCTACTTGATTGGCTTTATGTGTAGATACATTGGAATCGTATGCTCAACGATAGTTCTATTGATTCTAAACTTGTCATTATAGGAACAAGCGAATACTTCTTCATGTTTCTTTAATAATTTTTTTAATCTTTTTATCTCTCTCTCTCTTCAGGAGTTGTATCAAGTGCAATGCATATGAGCTTGGGTTTTTCAATTGTGCTAAGATTAATGTCATGAGTTTGAATGATATTAATGTCAAATATGCTAGTACAATGCAAATTATCATGCACAGTTCTATTAGGAAAGACATCAACAAGTAAGCAAATTGATTTTTCATTGCATTAAACTTTGAAACATAAACAATGTCTTCTTCTTCAAGGTTAGGAACAAATACATCTTCATAGCAAATGTCTCTAATTTCGTCTTCAGTGAAGGCAGTAAGGTTGACGGTCAGGTCCATTGGCGGTGCTTGATCTTGAGGCTTTTCCTCATTGATCTTCATATTTTCCATCTCTTCAGTCAAGTCATATCCTTTAAAGATTCCAGCTTGAAGGATACCCTAAAAATTTTAAATTCAGGTTTCAATATTCCATTTAAACCCATGATTTGGCAACTCCCACGTACTTCATATCTTGGGCTTTGATAAACTTGATTAACTTCCCTTATTGGGCTCAAAGTTTTCTTCTTCATCGAACTTATAGCCTAAACCTCTTCTAGTGGTTTGATCTTTAAAATCTAGAAGGAATGGCAGACCACTTCTATTCTTCCAAGCCTAGTTCTTGGCAAGTATCTCTGTTTCTTCATTATTCTAGTGACAATTATATTGACTTCATCAATCATGACTATATAGAAGCCTCTCATGTATGATATCTCTCCAACCTATACACTCAAAGCAGTAGGTGCAATCAGTGAGGCAGCATGGATAGTCACAATCTCCTCGTCCATATTGAATTGGATCTTTTGATGCAAAGTGGAAGGAACCCCTCCAAGTGGATAGAACCATGCTTGGCCCAATAAGGCAGCAAAGGTGATAGGAATGTCAAGTATATTGAACTCAATCACAACTTCAATAGGCCCAATCTTCACTGACACCTTGAAAATCTCAATGGCATTCCTTTTTGAGTTATTATAAGCCCTGATCATTATCTCACAAGGCTTAAGGTCATCTTCACTAAGCCCATACTTGTCAACACCTTCATAGGCACTATAATAATAGCGAATCCATCATCCACCATAACATAAGGAGACATCTTCCCACCAATCTTCGCAGTGATGAACAAAGGCTTGTTGTGGTTCCTCGCTTCAAAGGGTAAGTCATCATCGGTGAAAGTGATCAATCATTTCTCATTTACTCCTTTGGGTTCTCTTCCGATCATGGTAGTCAACCTCTCATTATGAGTGGTAGCCACTGAAATCTCTATGTCCGCCATAGCCTTTGCCATAGCTTCTCTATGCTTTTGGGATGAGATTAATAAGTCCTAAATACTAGCATTTGCCTGAGTTTTTTTCAATTGCTTGATGAATTGGTCTTTTTCTTCTTTGGCTTCTTCCTTGACAACTTCCTTGGCTTTCTTAATAGTTTTCTCTTTCTCAATTGGTTTCTCTTTCTCTTTCTCATGATAGAACCTGTGACTTTTTGTCACTCCTTGTACACTCTCACACTCCCCTCTTGGTGTTTCTCCCTCATTTCTTCTTCATCATTTCGAAAGTTAACCCAAAAGTTGGGAAGGGTCTTGAATTTAGGAATGTCATCCCAAAACCCATGACTTTCACCTTCTTACACCTTCTAGTTAAACTCATTCTCTTGACAAGGCTCTTAACTTGTTTTCGTTTCCTAGCTTCACTACCTTTCTTCACTTTAAGTCTTCTAGGTGGTGGGCCTCTTCTAGCCCCTTTTCTAGCCATCAACTTCTTGGCATAGGAATGGGTTTTTCTTCCATCCTTTCAATGATCTCTTTAGGTTTTTCTTCCTTGGGCTTTTCTTTCTTAGTCTTCTTGTTGGTGGCCACCTTTCTAATAGACCTTTCTTATTGCTTAAGCTTGGACTTCTCCCTTTTTTTGGCTTTATCGACCCTGCTCGGTCCACCCTTTTTAAAAGAATCCATAACTTCTTCCTCGGTCAAGCTTGACCCAAGTATGCTAGTCATTAGAAGAGATACGCAGTTATAGTTGGGTAATAGGACACTACAAGAAAAATGGCAATAGATGACAGGAATAAATAGTCATAAATGGGGGTGAATGATAGAAAATCTATCAGTCATCTATGTCACTGTCACTTATTCATGATAGAAAAAAAATCCGTCATGACCTTTATGATAATTTTTATATGTCATACATCCGTCATACTAAAAAAATAATTTTTTAATAAATTCCATTGATTTTTTTGGCGGGAAAATGATTTATTTTAAATTTGAATTTTTTGTTGGGGAAATTGATTTTTTGGGATTTTAATTTAGTTTTGACAGGAAAAGAAAATCAATATTATGTTAATTTTTAGTAGGTAAATTATGTTGTTCATGACAAAATTTATGATTAGTATTTTCTATCACAAGATTTAAATTTATTTTTGTAGAAATATGAGTTTTTAATTTAATTTACGCAATATTTCTATAATTGAAATTCATTTATAAATTCAATATAAACTAAAAATTAAATTGCACATTCAATAAGTCCAAAAACACTTTATATTAATGACATCCATTGTAATAATATATAGAACAAATTCCATAGATCCAAGTATATCATTGTCAATACATAAACTAAAAACATATTAGTAACTACCAATAACAAACTGTAATTCTAATTCCAATCCACTACCATTGCTTCTCTCTTCATGAATTGGAACTTCTCACTATGACTGGTTCCATCTTCTTTACAAACCATTAACAAAAATTAGTAAACTGAATGCCAATATCAAATAAATGTCAAGCTATAGAATAAAAAAACTACAACATAAACTACAAGATCTTGTAGTAGGATATAAATAATCAATTTTTACCTATAGTTTGATTGACTTTTTGGCATTAAAATCTTGGTCCCCACACATGCTTTTATGCTTTAACTTTCTTTTACTTATTTCCGTCTCTTCCATGTCGCAATCTACTCCTTTTCACACTTCCGAAAACCTCCTTAATTATTATAACCTTCACGCAACAAACATTGGTTATATGGTGGCTTTTTGTATTCTTAAATTACAACAAATGTTACTTGGGTAAGGCTTTTACTACTTGATATATAAATAAACAAATCATGCAAGAAAACAAATTAACATCGAGTAGCTAAGAAAATTTAGTAGAGGGACTTAAATTAACAAATCAAGCAAATCATAAATAACATAAAGAACTCCACACTTCATGAAACCGGCAAGGAAAACACTCCAGCAAAGAATGTCTGGCTAGCTCTATAACCAACTAGTCTTTTGTATTCATTTTAACATATAAAGCATAAATATATCTATACTCATTAATGTGAAAGGAAATAAAAATGTTTAAAGATGAAATAACACTAATGAATCTGTTCATAAGCTTCGTATAAACTGCCTTATTGAAAAGTTAAACTAAGAACAATGATTGCTAGCCATCAGTGCAAGAACATTAATTTGGAGCTCATTGGGTGGTCTCATGCAAGATATTACTCAAAGTATAAAGTAAAAGGTAATACGTGAATGTTAGTCGGATTTATAAAATTTTCCTTTCCACATTTTATCCACATAATTTTAAATGGTTTGGAGGAAAATTTATCATGAAAATGTAATTTATTAATCGAAATCCCAATTTGGCATAATTATTTTAGCCAACCTGTGAAATGAAATAATTTTTCTGATTATGCCTCAATTATCAAAGACCTAACCTAACCTATTTCACATGCAAACCATATGGCACTCTTTATTGTTGCAATATTCTTATCGATAATATTGCCTTTACAATTAAACTAACAGATTGATCATTCTATGCAGTGAAAAAATGTGGTACAATAAGCTTATGGAACTGTATATAGAAGCGACTTAATTAGCTTAATAAGCATATATATGTAGAGTTGAGTTTTGGTTATGAAGTTTCTTACCTTCTATGTAGCTTCTCTGCATTAGTGTCCTCTTTTGTGCAAGGGAAGAAGATATTCAAGTTCTGTTCAGCCACATGTTCTAGTTGTCTTGCTTTCTCTTTGAAATTTGGTAGGCAGATGTTGACTCATATCTCCTAGCTTTGCAACAGATTCCATTTCCCTGATTCAAGGACACATATTACTCAGAATTATTAAATATGAACTCTTTCTTGCATAAGGAAGCATGCATGATGAGAAATTTGTTGAATGAAAGCATTTACCATATGCAATATTTGTAATTAATTGTTAGCTTACAATACCAAAAAATGCATGTGCAAGGTAGTTGTTCTCCATGTACTCATAAACGAACAATAATCCATTCCCCGCAACACTGTATCCAAAAAGCTTCATAAGATTTGGATTTTGCAAACCAGAAATCATGCCTATCTCATTCACAAACTCACGATTTCCTTGCCTCGATTTGGAAGAAAGCTACTTCACTACAATGAAAGTACCTTCCAATAATAGCCCTACATGAAGCAATTTTACATTTAAGGTTTCAGAAAAAAAGTTGCACATGGAACTCAAATAAGAATTTCAAAATTAATGGTTAGTTAGAAAACCTTATATACAGATCAAAAGCACTTCCTTAATCTTATTTACAAGATCAAAATAGGTAGTGGTAGCTCTTAGTTATCTGAAGGTAAAGGTACCTCTTAAGACCTATCCCATAGCAGTCATAGAGAGAGAGAGAGAGAGAGAGAGAGAGAGAGAGCCATCCAAGAGTCTTTCGTATGTTTGAATAACATGACAAATAGAAAATGTGCAGATTCAAACAAACAAAAGATTTAGTCCACACATTGCTCTCTTCTGTTCTTTTCCCCAAATAACGTTTATAGAAAACACCCATGACGCGAAGAAAAAGGAGTAACACTCAACAACCCCGACCAAAATAGGTAATTTACTTGTTCTTTTAGGTTCTAAGAAAAGTAAAATCACATGTCAAGTGGGAAAGCTTGAGAAATAAAAGAATGAAAATAAACATGACCATAATAGGTCATGTTGAACAAGCTTTGTGTGGATATGTTGCACAATCAAATCAATGACAACATGATTATCACCAAATACTTTTTGATGTTGAAATGTAGTAATGAACAATTTCATAAAAATTGCTTCATCATTATTGTAATATATCATAACAAGCAATACAATGCAACATGCAGATAATATATCATTATATAAATAAGCAACATTAAAACAGATATACTTCATAAAATCACAAAGTTGAACTCTAACTCATCAATGTCTATAATAACTTATCAAATCATCATGCATTTACCTTACTGAGATGAGCCAACAGCCGATCCTTAGTGAGACCACTCAAGAATCCGACTTCAACAATGGCTTCAATCTCTCGTCAGCATGACAGGCTCCCAAGACTTGCATATCCAAAGCCTGAAGCCACTATAAAACCTTATACTTGAGATCAGTTTGTTCAAGCAACAAGTCTCCATCTCCTTTAACAAAGATATTAGTCTGTTAAATCAAACACACAAGTAACTTATTTGAAATATGTCTGAGAAGAAACTGAAATCAATTTCAACGAATGATTTGAGACAAGAGCAAATGATTTGAGCTCCAAAAATTTAGTGAAGATAGAACTCCAAAAAAACTCACCAATTAAACAAATTTCTAGCTCAGACTAACCTGAATGAGCTTAAACGATGATCAAAATAATCAAGTTCAGTTGCTTTCAAGCCCTTATTTCTAGCTCAAACCATCCAATGAAGTTCTGGAGTCATTAAAATTCCCATGTCATGAACCATAGCCCCCAAGATGGAACCAATTCCCTACAGTTATACCCATATCAGACATAAAAAATATAGAATTAGATATCTACAAGCTTGCATTTGCGGAAGTTTGTGTAATTGAGAAAGCAAATATACTTGTTTAGCAGCTTCAAGAAGAGATTCACCACTCGGCCTTGTATCCCTTCCTACCAATATCTCAGCTGAACGTGGTATGCCAAAATATATGTTTTTCCTTCTTCACAAACTCTCCAATCAACTATACTAAAACAATGCATTTATTAATTTCTAGTCTATGTATTACTCAATTTTAAGCAATAAAAGAGGTTCATTCCAAAACTGATTGAAACCAGAGCTTGTGGTTCATGTGCATTAGTGAGTTGATCAACGAAAGGTTCCCAGTCTTCACAGAGCATGCCGCCACTAGGATCAACGATTTTGACGCCATTATCGCTGACTTTTTTTGCGAAGCCGTGATCATCAAACTGATCACGGATTGTGTCTTTAGTGATCTTAAAGCTGCCAAAATGCCCACTTTCTACACCGTCGATTGGAGGATCAAAGTGTTTGCTCTAAACCTGGCTGTACCATACGAAAGCTTCGCTCTGATAAATTAAAAAAAAAAATAGTACAAATGAGAGAGTCAGATGAAAAGTGATGTCGTTTCCAGATGAAGCGAAAGAAAGAAAGAAAAAAAGGTTGACCTAGAGGAGGAAGGAAGAGAGATGAGGATTTGACGAGGAGAGATTGGTGCTCCTCGTTCATCCTTCTTCTTAATTTGGTGAATTTTCCTCTGCCTTCAAGAATAAATTGATGTAATGAAACCGATTGAGAGGAAACGTGAAATAACAAAAGGGATGTGAGAAGAAACTGATGTGGGTAGATGATGGGTGAAGGAGGACGTAAGAAAGTTTTGACGGCTAGGGCAGAAGACAGAGCAAAAGAGGTTCAAAGATGAGAGGGAAATAAAAAGGCGAAAGTGGAAAAATTAAAGGGCTTTTTTCCTAATATACATACTTGTTACTTATTTTATAAGTGATAAATGAAGTCCGTAAAAGTGACAAATAATTTTAAAAGGGGGATTTGACTCTCTAATCTAGATTATATTTTTCGTTTATTTTAAAAACCGTCAAATAAATAATTTATAAAGTGATAAATATTTACAAAATTTTTGTAGTGTTTAACTTTCAAATATTAGATTATTTCTTTAACTTTTTTCTTTCAAAAATTATATTTTTCAATGAAAAAATTAAAATTTATTTTTATTTCATAAATAGATAATATTTTTTAAATTTTTATATATTTTTACATTTTATGAATTAATAAAAATTAAATAATAATTCTTTTCTAAAATGTTGCACAAAAACTAAACTTTTAGTAGCATCATAAATAAAAAAAAAAAATGCTACAATGTAGTACTACTAAATGTGTTATTTATTGTAGTGAGAGTTAGGGATTTTGAGAGATTTTAGAGAGTTAAGTAGTATTTATCTTTTGTCATGTGTGTATATGTGTGTGTGTAAATGAGACAAGTATATTTTTTTAAATTGTAAAAAAAATCACTGAATTGAGCTAATTTTCATTGTAGTGAAAATGCAAAAGGTGAAGGCATTAACAATAAAGAAAAAAAATATATTGGGGTTGAAATGGATGGTGTGGGGGGAAAGTTTTGTTGGAGGGAAATGAAAAGTAATTCATTCAAGGTTTTTTTAAGGCATTTACTGAGTTTTTCAAATAAAATATTAATTTAAAATTTGGTCAAACACGGTCAATAACAAATTTCTATCATAAAGTTTTTGATAGAGTTAATTTCTATCACTAGTCTATCACCAATTCTTGATAGACAAAATTATATCACAAGTATATCATTAAATGTCTGATAAATCATAATTCTATCACAACTCCATCATCTTTTTATGATATAATGATTTTTGTCATAAAGTATCAGTCATCTATTCTTATTTTTCTTGTAGTGAGGTTACTTCTTGTGATGGATGAGGCCTTCCCCCTTATCTTTACCTTGGCTAGTCTCACCCTCACCACCACCATTACCTTTGGACACAGGTTAGTTCATGCGATTAGGCTTATTTTGCATGGCTTCTACAAGTTGGGCTATTTGTTTTTGGAGAGCAGTGATGTTAACTCGCACTTGAGCTATCTTAGCATTGTTGTTTGGTGTAGCCATCTCAGCAATTGGTTCTTCTTGTCTTGTTAAACGACCACCTTCTCTAACCCTAGCTATGATCGCTACAAAACAAAGGTGTTAATGCTATGCATGCATGCATGTATGTATGATATGATGCATGCTCCAACAAGGGCATAGATAGACTTTCAGTGTTCTAACCTTATTCATCCCACAAACGTGAGGTCAAGTATCATTTCCTAGGATTTTTGGCCTCATTCCCAAGTCATCATCATGGGATATGAGAATGCGAGATTTTCTCTCCCAACACAAGTTGATGTTGGATTCTTTAGGATTATCATAACATGATTCTCAATGTCATGATAACCATAACTCATGGCACATGTTCCCATTTTATTCTTACGGGTGATTTGACATGTGGCATTCGTTTATAGCTTCATGAGGTTTGAGTCAATGTTTTTCTAATCATGTGAAATTTACATTCATGGACATGCTTTTCAGCATGGGTTTTGGATATTCATCCTATTGAAAATTTATAGATTCATCTACATAGGCTTGAGTCTCAAAGGTCCAATAGTCTGAACTCCTTCGAGTGAGAGATGCCCCATTGGGCTGGTCTTTTTTTATACCAATTTGATGGTATGTGCTCAAAGATGGTGACACCCACATGAGTCATCTAAGGGTCAAATAGAGCCCAATACTTCTCATGTCAATGCCACACGACTAGTTTAGGTAATACTTGATCATTATGTGCAACGTGTAGTAATGCGAGGACTCAAAATAACAAAATAAGCTATTAGATTTTCGTATCCCAATCGAAATCAACTTCTCTTATCCTTAATGGAGTCATCATTGTGAGCGTAGCTTTCATCTCGATAGAGCATTTGTGACCATAACATTGTGTCAAAGCCTTTTTTGAGACTCAAGGGAACATAAACGAGCCATGGGCACTTCTAGAGAATAAAGTTGCCACCCAATTATTCAATTGAGAATGAATGGGGGCAATCCGATCCCTCGTCTCAGGACCTAAACTATCATCATCCCTGAAGGATGGGTTCAAAAAATTAGGTACGAGTCATTCACCTCGCTCAGATCTAAATCCAGCCTCTACTAGGGTATACCAAATAAGAATAGCTTATTTTGTTATATATTCCACTTATGTAACATTCATTTTATGCACACATTGTTCATTTTATCCTTTTAAATATATATAAGATGATTTCATTCAAAACAGTTGTATATTCATACAAAGAAAGAGATGAAGAGAATAGAATTACAATTTCTTTTGAACAAAAGGGATAGGGGATAGGATTACATCAATTTGTTATTCAACATATAAACTAAGTAATTCTACTTTAAACACTTCAAAATATCACATTCATATATCAAGCATTCAATTCAAGATTTGATAAATAAAGAATTCCTCACCACTATATGCGAGTCTATCCCATGTTTATCTAGCCTTTTCATGCAGATTCATACATATATTCATACAATTATTCATTCTAAGTAATTATCCCTCACCATCAATGTGAGTCCACCACTTCATGGCATAATTCAAGTCATAGTATATTCATGGCATATTTATACATTCATAATAAATCGATCAATAAAATTTCCAAACAAAGCCATAATTTAGAATCATGGCACTTCTACTTAGATTTGATAATTCTATCTTGCTAATTCTACCTATTGCTATTCTACCATAATTTATAACAATTTATAGTATCATGGCATTTCTAGCCTAAGCATGGTAATTCTAGCCTAAATCAATCAATCAATATCAAACATGGCTATTCTAGTCCAATTCAGGCACTTAAGGGTAAACATGGTAATTCTTACCTAGTCCATGCTATTTCCCAGCATTCTTCAAAAATCATAAGTCTTCATATCATGATTCTAATAATGAGCTGCTAAACATGAATCTAAGGCATTCGCAAAGAAAATAAACTCTGAAACATGATTCTAGTAAACAAGAGAAAGATGACTTACCTTGACAAGCATTTGCACCTTGCAAGACAAATAAAGGGTTAAAATAATTCATAATAACCTAAACATGTTTCTAAGCATTAAAATAAATTCTAAACATGCTTATTGTAAGCAAAATAAAAACTAAATATGCTTATTCTATAGCAAGAAAAATAAAGAAGAAAAGATGAGGGAGAAAAGAGAACTACTCTCAAGACTTACTTTTTTCGGGTTTACAGCAATAGAACACTTAAAAAACTTTAAACTAGAAAAGACTCCTTGAATTCTCAAGTATGTCTTCAAGATGGAAAACAGACAATTTCAATGTGTGCATGTGTGAAAGTAAGAAGAAGGGGTGTTTATATAGAAGAGGATTGAAGTTAAAAACAGAAGCAAAGAAACAAAAAAGGAAGGTTACACTCGAAATTTTCCAAAATTAAAAGGGGAACAACGGGCTAGTTATGTGAGGACCACAAATTGGTCAGACAACTGGCTGAATGTGGTTGGACTGCTGACCCATGGTAGGATAGTCTGCTAGCTGTCCTACAACTATCGGTCTATTGTGGCCCACCATACCCTTTGGTTTTGCATTATTTTAACGCAGTCCCCTCTGACCTTCAGTTATTTGATCGCATGGAACTCCTTAAGTTCAACTTCGATTTTTAATCCATAAAATTTTGTGAAAGGATATGCGTAGCTTTGCAACGATATATGGCTCATCATCAGATTCATCTTGGATTAATTTATGTGATTTTCTAAAGTCATATGTCGGTTTTCAAAGCTTTTGGTCAGTTTTTTCTTGTCTTTCTTTCTTTTGCTTCCAAGGGTATTTCGATCATTTTCATTACTGAACATTTATCTTCACTTCATCATCGAGCCTCAAAAATCAGGTGTCAATAGGCAGTGATCTAAAACACAACAAGAGTGGGTTAAGAAACAGGCTACTAGATGTAATGTTGCTTTAACTATTCTTAATACTTCCATTAATGACTCTTAGTACTTTGATAGTTTTTGTTTGAGGCATAAGACAGGTAACAAAGAATTTATGAAAAATTTTAGAACTTGTAATCATAGCTCAATCACTTTTGGATATGGTGCAAAGAGTAAGATAGTAGGTAAATGAACTTTGTGTGTTAATGGCCTACCTGCATTTGATGATATTTTATTTGTTGACAGTCTGAAAGTTAATTTGTTAAGCATTACTGAGATTTGTGATGACAAATACACTATTGAGTTCACACAAAACAAATGCATGGTGGTTGATTCTAAAAAGAATTACATTCTAGAGGGAAGCAGGTCAAATGACAACCGTTATTTGCTAACCAAATTGAGTGCATTGCATGCTAAGATATCTGACATTGAACTATGACGTAAAAAACTAGGACACATGAATTATAAAGATTTAGTTAAGTTAACTAAAATTGGAGTAGTTACAAGTGTGCCTAGATTTGAACAAAAACCTAATGTTTGTGGTCAATGTCAAAAAGTTGAGCAAATTAAAAGCTTCCATGGTTCTAATGCATATCTTAGTACTTGAAAAATCCTTGAACTACTACACATGGATCTCATGGGTCTAATGAAAGTCCAAAGCATTTCAGGCAAAAGGTATGTGTTTGTGTGTGTTGATGACTATTCTATATGTACTTAGGTTAATTTTGTAAAAGAGAAACCTGATGCTTTCGAAGTGCTTAGAAACCTTGGTGTCAGGTTGGAAACTAAGCACAAAAGAAACATTGGAAGGATAGTCAGAATTAGAAGTGACCATGGCAAGGAATTTGAAAATGAGAGCTATACAGTATTTTGTAAGCTTCATGGCATTGCTCATAAGTTTTCTACACCTAAGACTTCAGAGTAGAATGGAGTGGCTGAGAGCAAGAATAGAACATTGCAGGAGATGGCAAGGGTGACGTTGAATAGCAAGAAACTCACAAAAAGGCTATGGGCAGAATCTTTAAACATTGCATGTTACATCATCAATAGGGTGTTTTTGAGTCCTGGAACAAGTCAGACCCCTATGATTTTCTAAAAGGAAGAAAACCTAACCTAAAATACTTTCATATGTTTGGTTATAGGTGTCACATGCTCCATGACAGAGAGCAACTTAGCAAATTTGATGCAAAGAGTGGTGATAAGGTGTTTATAAGCTATTCAGTAAATAGCAAAGCCTATAAGGCATACAACATGAGAATTGAAACCATTATGAAGTGTACTGGTCTTGTTTTTGATGATCTTAATGATTTTGTAGAATAGCAAAGCCTATAAGGCGTACAACAGACAGCTCTAGTAATATCTGAAGAAACCAATGAAGCCAGGACAGCCAAAACGATAATGTCCGGCAATGTTGACTTGAGTAGAGAAGAATTAAGGGATGATTCCAACAACAAAGATCCCCCAACCTAGATTCAAAAGGCACATCCCACTATCTCTGTTATGGAAAGTCCAGAAGGAGGTATCAAAACATGTTTGAGTTTTACCTGTCATGTATCTCCTATTAAACCTAAAAATATTAATGAAGCTCTTAAGGAAGATGCTTAGATTCAATCAATGCAAGAAGAACTTATTCAGTTTGAAACGAATAATGTTTAGATATTACTTCCTAGGCCTTAAAACTCTAATGTGATAGGAACTTAATGGATCTTTAGAAACAAGAGTGATGAAAATAGACAAGTAATTAGAAACAAAGCTAGGCTAGTTGCAAAAGGCTATACTCAAATTTAGAGAATTGATTTTGATGAGACTTTTGCACCTGTAGCTAGACTATAATCAATTAGATTATTGCTTGCCATTGCTTGTTTACTTAACTTTAAGCTCTATCAAATGGATGTTAAAACAACGTTTTTAAATGGCATCCTTAATGAAGAAGCTTTTATTAAACAACCTAAGGGTTTTGTGGATCCAAAACACCCAATATATGTGTATAAACTGAAAAAGGCATTATATGGGTTGAAACAAGCTCCAAGAGCTTGGTATGAGAGGTTGAAAACTTTTCTTCTTGCTAAAGGATAAACTAGAGGAAGTAATCATAAAACTTTGTTCATAAAGGATGCTTCTAGTTATATCTTTGTAGCTCAACTTTATATTGATGACATTGTGTTTGGTTCTACTAAAGAGAACAACACTAATGAGTTTGTTATGGTTATGCAGGGTGAATTTGAGATAAGTATGGTAGGTGAGCTTGCTTTATTTCTAGGTCTCTAATTTAAGCAACTTGATGATGGAATTTTTATTTCTCAAGGTAAGTATGCTAAAAACTTGGTAAAGAAGCTTGAAATGGATAAAACTAAACCAGTGAGAATACTTATTGCCACTAATATGAAATTGACAAGATAAAATGCAAAAAAAGATATGGATCCAAGCTTGTACGGAAGCATAATTGGCAATCTTTTGTACTAACTGCAAGCAAACCTAATATTAGCTTCAGTGTTAGTCTATGTGCTCATTTCCAGTCATGTTTGAAAGAACAACACCTTACTGTAGTCAAAAGAATAATCACGTATATTCTTGGGATAAAAGATTTTGGAATTTGGTTTTTAAAGACACACATGTCTTGTAGGTTATAGTGATGTTAATTGGGCTGGGAATATATATGATAGAAAGAGTATAATAAGAGGTTGTTTATCTTAGGAATAACTTGGTTGCTTGGCATAGCAAGAAACAAAATTCAATCTCTTTGTCAACTGTATAGGCTGAGTATATTGCTGCTAGTAGCTATTATACACAAATCTTATAGATGGAACAGATGTTGGATGACTATAGTATTAATCAAGAAGCCATGACAATATTTTGTGATAACACTAGTGCAATCAACATCTCCAAAAATCCAGTGTAACATTCAAGAACTAAGCATATAGATATAAAATATCACTTCATTAGAGAGCTGTTGAATCCAAAATAATCCACATTAAGCGTATTTCAACTAAGAATCAGTTAGCTGACCTGTTTGTAAAACCACTAGACGTAACAATGTTTGAAAAGCTAAGAAAAGCCACTGGTATTTCTCAGTTATATAAATGATTTATCTATGCAGTTATGACAGTGGTATCTGAAGCATCATAAGGTAACTTTTAACTCAATATATTAAGAGCTGATTTTTATTTTAATGTTGTTTAATTAATAGAAAAAATAATGTTCAATACAAAAATACTGCATGTATATGATGAGTAAAAACCATCATTTGAGAGCAATTTATTTGCATTTTGGAGATATATCTACATTGCCCACTCATTTGGAAAAAGGCTACCATCGTACATGTGTGAAGCTACTGTATTTTGTGAAAACCATTGAGATTAACCTTTGTGTGTCTTGGAGACATTTTAAGGTAGACACTCAAATGGAATTTAGCTATGTTGTGAGCAAAATAGAAAAATCAATCAGCAATTTGTTAATAAATTAAATGTCATTCAACTCCAAAAATATACTTTGTTAAAAAGGGCCACATGATGTTAAGATGCTTCAGTCATGTTTATTTTAATTATGCTCAGTTCATTTATTTACTTGTGTGTTTAAATTTTATTTGCATCAGCTTTTAAAGCTCTGTTATTTGTCTAAGTGTCGAAGGCTGCCATGTCAACTACATTGATTTGAACAGTAAGATCTTGTACAAGTGGCAAGAGTATACAGATTCTAACCAAGCTCATTAATACATTTTAATATGATTTATTATGGTAAATGTTACAAATTATTTGAAATTCAAAAATCAAAGATTAAGGGATTTTGTTATCCTAATATTGTTGGAGATTTTGGTTTTAAAACCTTTCATATTCTCTATGTCATTCTCGTCACTAACAATTAGTGCAATGTTAGTCTCCAACAACTTTGGCAGGTTTCATTGCATTGGAGAATTTAGTATTCCATAATGGCTCCCAAACTCAAATCGTAGTTGAGACAGATGCAACAGACTAAGGAAGAAACATTGTCGTATAAGATAACACCGGAGGAGTCTTATGCACATGCATCTCAAGAGGCTAATCCAGAAGGCTCTCAAGTAAATGCTTATGAATCCTCACAAGAAGAATCTAGCTCATGATCTAGAGAATGCAATGATCCAAATGAAACAGTGATGTTGATGTACCAATGAACCAGTTGCTTGATTTTCATCTTCTTAATAACAAGTTTTGGAACTATTGAAGCTAAACAAAGATTTGATGATCACATCTCTTTTGATGAGATTCTTAAGGAGAGGTTTGTCAAGATTGAAAGCTTTTTTCAATACAACCTTGATGAAATCTTGCAAGAGAGGAACTAGATGGAATCGGTAACCAATTTCTAACTCCTTGTCATTGTTTTAATTTAGGAATTTTATGCTAATATTAAGGATAATATCAGTGATTCTAGTCACATCAAGAATCACACAGTGCATTTTAAGGGAAATAACATACACTTTTACCAAATGGGATTAATGACTATCTACAATTTCCTAGGGGAATGAAGCATAAAACTAATAATGTCAAAGTGGCCATGAATGTGATTGCAAAGGAGTTAACTGGTAGAAAAACTCAAATAAGAAATTAGATTCCTTAAACTATGTTAACACCTAAGTATAGAGTGTTTAACAAGATTGCTAGGTATGATTGGACTCCTTCAACACATCAAACAACAATTAGTGTTGATAGAGCAGAATTCTTATATTTGTTTGGTTTGGAGAAAAGCATAAACTTAGGCAAATTGATGTATGATTATATCATAACTATTGGTAAGAACCATTCTCTTAGTTTGCCATATCCTTGTTCGAGAATGGGCATATTAATTACAAATGGTGTTCAACTTGCTCATAATGAAATGGTTGAAGCATTAGAATTGCTTTTTATTGATGGTTTTATAAAGAGAATAAAGAAAAAGTTAATAAGGTTGTTGATGATGAGGACGTTGAAGATGATGAGGATAATAAGGAAGAAGAAAAAGAAGATAAAAAGAAAGTTCAAGTACCTATAAAGAAGCCAAGATTGACTAATGAGGTTTCAATAAAGGATATACAAAAATCCTTACTTATAGTTGCTTCTGATATTTATCTTATTTTGTAGCACCAACAGCAAATTCTTGCTAACCAACAAAATTTGATCACTAAGCAAGAAGCACAAGAAGAAAAAATTTCGACTTTGTTTAATTTGATGAGCAAATAAGATCCTACATTTATTCTTTCTTCTTTAGCTACAAAAGAACTAGAACCTGCCATCACTCCAACTGATCTTGATATTGAAATTCCTCATTCTACACCACTAGAACAGCCCTCTGCATATCCTGAACAGCCAACAATTGAACATATTCCATTGACTGAACCAAGACCACAATCTTCACATGAGGATTCATCTAAGAAAGAATCTTATATTAATTCTCCACTTGTAGCACCTCAATCTTCTCATATTCCACTTGAAGCTATCATTTCTGATGTAACTACTGAAGTTAATCCTATTGTTGATACAACTCAAGTTGAAGTTGCGGAATCCTTACTAGTCATGTTTGAAAAAACCGAAGCCAATGCTAAACAGAAAGCAAGGGCAATTCAAAAATAGTTGATGTTATACTGTCATCACCTGAGACTTCGGAATAGCCAACACCTTCCCTATCCTACATTTTCGGTCTCCTACTCATAGAAGAGGAAAACTTTGGCTCCAAAAAGGCTTTTTGAAGAGGTCCAGCAAAAATCAAAAGTGACCAACTTTAGCACTTTGTGAAGAAAAAAAGGGTAGAAGTTTGATAAAAGGGAAGTAGAATAATTTTTAGCTATTATTTTTGCTACTGCTTGCATTGAGGGGGAGAAGATACTTGAAGTTTTTTTTATGTTTTATGTTCCTACTTTTTTTGTTGATCGAACTTTATATTTCTGTTATTCATTTTGTGTGTGTTTTTCAAACTTGATGAACTTTGTAGTAACTACAAATGCTATTTATAGTGAGTTAATGTTTTTTATTTGCAGGTTGTTATTACTACAAAATACCTTATGCAATTATTTTTGTTATAACTTGTTTTCTTTGGATTGTTGTGTGTTTTTCTCACAAAATGCCAAAGGGGGAGATTATTAGGACCATGCCATGTGTTAGCTAATGTGGCATACTGAGTGGGCTATTTTGGAAAAAACAAGAAAATAGAATCGGTTTACTATTTTGATTGTTTCTTATTTAATTATCTTTAGTTAGGAAAATAGTTACTTATTAAGAAAGTTTTTTATTTTACTTAACTTTAGGAATGGTTTGATTATCTTATTCATATACTGAATGTCCTAAAGTAAGATTGTTTCTTGAATTTCATTCTATACAGGTTTATGAAGCCACTCAAGGGATCCTTATGCAATAAGGAGAAGCTGGAGATGCAATATATAAAGGCCAACATTATTGAAGTCTTGTAGAATTTTGGAAAGTTGTTTTGTGAGCTGTTTGAGAGGGCTTTATTGTTTTATTAGCTTGCATTTATGTCTTGTCTTCAAAAGATTTTGTAAAATACCTAAGTGGGCTTGAGTGATTCAAAAAGGGGAATTGTAATCTGTTAAGAAGGGTCTTAATAGGGGTTAGTGTAGTGTAGCAGGGATTTGGAAGTTTATTCACTAGAGTTAGGAGTTCTTGGAGGGAACATTGGTTATAAAGAAAGGTAAGTGAGTGAGAAAGGGCTTCTCTACTACTATAAATCCAAGTAGTTTGTAAGCTTGAATAACTTAGTGAATCACAATTTGGCTGGTCGTGGATGTAGGCTAGTTTATAGCCGAACCATATAAAAGTTGTTGTTTGCACTTTTACTTTTCTTGTTAGTTACGTTTTATATAACTACTTGTGTGTCATTTAATCTAATAGCATCCATGGTTTCTAAACTTATAATTGGTATTAGAGGAGAACACTAATGAAATTATGTAGATCTTATTTTTCTTTGAAGTTATGGATTTTCTCAAGAATGAAGGTTCGATCAATCATCCAGCACTATTTGATAAAGATAACTATGGCTATTGGATAGCTATCTATTGGAAGGCTAAGATGAAGTTTTTCTTGAAGTCACTTGATGAAAGAGTCTGGAGATTAGTTGTTTGTGGTTGGAGTCCACCTACTCGTGTCAACAGTGATGGAGAAACAAAATAAGAACCTAAGGGAGAGTGGAATAAGCAAGATAAATGAACCTCCAAGGCCATCAATGCCCTCTTCAACGTTGTCAACTTACTTTCATTCAGTCTCATATCTTCATGCACCACTACCAAAGACATTTGTTAGAAACTTGAGAACAAGAATGAAGATACTGTTATAGACATTAGATTTTTGAGGCTCGATGATGAAGTGAAGATGAATGTCAAGCAATGAAAATGAACAAAATGCCCCTGGAAGAAAAAGGAAGAAAGGTGAGAAGAAACCAACCAAGAGTCTCAAAAATTGACACATGACTACTAAAAAATCATAAAAATTTTTCCAGGAGGAATCTATTGATGAGTCATATACCATTGCGAAACTATGTATGTCTAGTTTCATAAAATTTTATAGATTGTAAATTGGAGTCGAACTTAAAAGGTTACGCATGATCGGATAGACAAAGGTGAAACAAGAGGGTTCGATGGGCAACAATCGGCTGACAGTTGTAGGACAGCTTGCTGGCTGTCCTACCACTAGTTAGCAGTCCACCATAGCCGATCGGTTATCCCATTGTTGATTGACGGTCCTTACATAGTCGGCCGGCTATTCTCTTTGCATAATTGGAAAGTTTCATTAGAGTCCTTCCCTTTTTAGAATTTGCTTTCTTTTTCAACTCAACCCTTCAACTATATAAGCCCCCCTCCTCCTCTCTTTTCAACACACATAAAAATAATCTCTTTTCCCTCTTGAGGACACACTTGAGAAATCAATGAGTCTTGAGTCTTTTCTAGTCTAAAGCTTTCAGACGTTTTATATTGCTCTAAACCTAGAAAAGGTATGTCCTGAGAGCAGTTCTCTCATTTCTCTCTTTTTTTTCCTTTATTTTTCTTGCTTTAAAATAAGTAAGGTACGTCTTGAGAGCAGTTCTCTCCTTTCTCTCTTTTTTTTTCCTTTATTTTTCTTGCTTTAAAATAAGCATGTTTAGGTTTTATTTTGATGCTTAGAAGCATGATTAGGATTATTATGAATGGTTCTAACCATTATTTGTTTTGCAAGATGGATAAGCATGTCAAGTTAAGTCTGCTTTCCCTTCTTTATTAGAATCATGTTTAAGAGTTTATTTTCTTTGCGAATGCTTAGATTCATGTTTAGAATCATGCTTAAGAGCACATGATTAGAATTGTGCTAGGAAAACTTACAATTACTTTGAAACATGCTAGGAAATAGCATATAATAGGTAAGAATTACCATGTTCGCCCTTGAGTGCTTGAATTGGGCTAGAATAGCCATGTTTGATCTTGATTGATGTGGTTAGGCTAGAATTTCCATGATTCACTATAAATTGTTATGAATTATGCTAGAATAGCAATAGGTAGAATTACCATAATAAGTATTATCAAATTTAGGTAGAAGTGCCATGATTTTAGATTATGCTTTGTTTAGATTTTAAATAATCGATCCATGATTGTATGGATATGCCATGAATATACTATGAGTTGAATTATGCCATGAAGTGATGGTAGACTCACATTGATAGTGAGTGACCATCACTTAGAATGAATAATTGAATAAATTTATGAATGAATGCTTGAAGAGGCTTGATAAGCATTAAATAGCTCACAAATGATGGTGATGAATTCACTATTTATCGAGTCTCAAATCGATTATTTATATTTGATATTTGAGTGTATGATTTATAAAGAAACGAATATTTGAAGTTCTTAGAAGTATAATTTATTTATTATTGAAGAGCAATGTAATCCTTTCCCTTACCCCCATGTTGGAAAAGAATATAACTCTATTCTCCTCCCTCTTTCTTTGTATGAATGCACAATTGTTGTTCAATGAAATCACCTTATATGTCTTAAAAAAGATAAAATTGGAATGTGTGCATAAAATAAACAACTTAGGCAGACTATATAGCAACATGACTATTTTAATTTGGTATACGCTAGTAGAGGCTGGATTTTGATCTAGATGAGGTGAATGGTATGAACGGGGCTTTCACGCCGCTAGAGCGTTTGCAGCCATGACACTGTGTCAAAGCCTCTTTCGAGACGTAAGGGAGCACAAATTAGCCATAGGCATGTCTAGAGAAAGGAGTCGTCACGCAATTATTCAATTGGGAATGAATGCGGGTAATTCGATCCCTCGCTTCGAGACCTAAACCACCTTCATCTCTTCAGAGATGGGTTCGAGAAGTTAGGTGCGAGTCTTTCGACTCGCCTGGATGTGAATCAGACCCTCCACTTGAGAAATACCAAATTAAAATAGCTCGCATTGTTACTTAGTCCGCTTAAGTGGTTGATTTTATGCACATATTCTCATTTTTATCTTCATTAAACATCTGAGATGATTGTTCAATCAATGGTAGTTATATATTCATACATAGAAAGAGGGAGGAGAAAATATTACATTTTCATCAAACATGGGGGAAGGGGAAGAGGATTACATCACTTTTATTCTTCAATAAAATAAAAGATTCATCCACAATATCAAATACAAATGGCCTATTCGAAACCCAATAGATGATGAACTCCTCACTACCATACGTGAGTCTATTCAACATCTATTATTCAAACATTAAATCATTCATTCCTAGTGACAGTCTCTCACCATCGATGTGAGTCCACCAGCATTTCATGGCATTCACACAATTACGCTTCTATCATAATTCATGCATTAATCAAAAAATTATAAATTGTATAAAGGCATAATCTAATATCATGGCATTCTAGCCTAGATTTGATAAATTCTATCATGTTATTCTACCAATTGCTTCTCTAGCATAATTCATGTCAATTTATTAAAGATCATGGCATTTATAGCCTAATTCAAACAATTGAAATCCATCATAGCTATTCTAGCTCAAACAAGACATTCAAGGGCAAAATGGCAATTATACCTATTCTATGCTATTTTCTAGCGTACATCAAAGCAAATATAAGTTCTCCTTAGCATGATTCTAATGATGTGCTCCTAAGCATGATTCTAAGCATGTGTTCATAAGCATATTTCTAAGCATTCGCGAAGAAATTAAATTCCTAAGCATGTTTCTAAATAAGGAAAATAAAGATGGCTTACATTGACAAACATTTCCACCTTATAAAAAAAAAGGGTTAAAACAATTCATAATAACCCTAATCATGATTTTAAGCATAACATCCCAAACATGTTTTTTCTATGCTAGTAAAATAAAAGACAGTGAGAGGAATGAGAGAATTCTACTCTCAATACGTACCCTTTCCAGGTTTAGAGCAACAGAACGCCTAAAAAATTATACTGGAAAAGACTTCTCAAATTCTTGAGTGTGTCTTCAAAGGAGAGAAAGAGATGATTGTATTCGACAATCGGTGTGAATTGCAAAATGAGAGGAGGAGGGTTTATACAGAAGAAGGTTGAAGATGAAATAGGAAATTTCCTAAGCTAATTTATGAAAATAAGCCAAAGAAGGCCGGGTGGCCATCTTCAGACAGTCGAAGGCCGTCTGATCGCCGTTCGGCCATTGGCCAATAGCTAGGCAGCTGTCTCATGGCTTGCTGGCTAATTTCCTTTCAGCCCCTTCCTTTTTCATCATCATTCGATGCAGTCCCTTCGAACCTTTGCTCTTTCGATCGCACATATCTTTTCTAGTTCAACTCTAATTTGTGATTTGTAAATTTCTATGAAAACTAGACATCCATAGCTTCGGAACAATATATCACTTATTATTAGATTCCTCCCAAATTAATTTCTATGATTTTTTAAAGTCATGTGTCAGTTTTTCAAACTCTTCCCCAACTTCTTTTCACCATTCTCTTCTTAACTCTCAAGGGCATTTTAGTCATTTTTTTGCTCAACATCTATCTTTATTTCAATCTCGAGCCTCAAAAATCCAGTGCTTATGGCTTACCCCCTACTTTCGAGAGGTTTGTGGGACATAAAAGTCGGCAAAGTATTCTTGCTTTGTTTTATCATCTTCGACTTTGTCCTCCTTCTTTCAAACTTTCTCATCACTCCCTTCTACTCATGCAAAGTGTGTGTCCATTTAGGGACTAATGTGCCCACTTGTTGGTAAATGTCCCTATCTAAGGCGAATTTACCCATTCAAGGTCTAAGGTGCCCATCCAAGGGCGACCTTGCCTATATAAGGCGAGTGTGCCCGTTCAAGAGCAAATATGGCCATCTAAGGGTGGATGTGCCCGTTTAAGGGCTAATATGCCTATCCAAGTGGGTGTACCCCTTCAAGGGTGAACATGCCTTTCCAAGGTGAGTGTGCCCATCTAAGGGCAGATGTGCCCATTCAAGGGTTGAGATGCCCTTTTGAGGGCGATACATACCTATCTAAAGCAGATATGCCCGTTCAAAGGCGGATGTGCCTACCCAAGGTGAGTGTGCCCACCTAAGGGCGGACGTGCCTATTCAAAGGCTAGAAAGCATCCTTATGATGCTATGATAAAACACTCTTCAGTGTACTTACTTCTTAGGGTTTTTAACACTCTTCAGTGAGCCTATTCTAAGGGCTTCAAACACTCTTAGATGCACCTACTTCTTAGGGTTTAGTAACACTCCCAAGTGTGCCATCCTAAAGGCTTCAAACATTCTTAAGTGCACTTACTTCTTAGGGTTTTCAATACTCTTTAGTGTGCTCTTCTTGGGGCTTGTGCCTAATCTAAAGGCTTAAAACACTCTTAAGTGCACATACTTCTTAGGATTTTTAACACTCTTAAGTGCGCTTTTTCTTAGGGCTTATGCCTATTCTAAGCGCTTAAAACACTCTTTAGTGCATCTATTTCTTAGGGTTTCCTTCTAATGCATGCCCCTCAGGAAAACTTCTATCATGCACTACATTTCAGTCTTTAGACCTTTTCATTCTTCGTGCCTTCGGCTGAGCATTCTTCATTCATCTTTGATCTTTTCAAAATTTGCATCCACTGGGTTTCATGCCCCTCTTCTAAGTATTCTTCATGCTTCTTCGATATTTTGCTTTTGTTAGGTTTCATGCCCTCCTTCTAAGTTTCCTTAATTTGCTTTAGAGTTCGTACTCAATGGTTTTGATGCCCAAGTTTCTATTCTTGATTCCTTTCGATCCACTAGGGAAAATCTCTTGATCATGCTCGGCCATTCTTCATTCTTAACTTCTCTTACGTCCGACATTCTTTATTGGGGAGTTCCAAATTCTTGGCCTTGTTAGAGATCCTTCCATTTGTTTTTGCAAGCTCTTGCAAAGTTCAAAAATTAATTCAAACTTTTACCTTGTTTGGTGCGTTCTTTCAACAAACTGCTTTCTGGTATCTGGAGAAATTATTCAATGTGATTCTAGTCGAAGATTCCATTGCCTAAGGTTGCTATTTTTTCCTTGTGAGTTGTTAAACCGCTGTCATGGTCGAGTACTTGTCATCGATTCCATCGAAAGTGTCTTAAAGTTGATGAGGAATTTTGCTCTTTTTCTCTTCTCTTTTCTCCCCCTCTTCTCTTTTCTCTTTTCTCTCTCTTTTCTTTTTCTTCTTTCTTTTTTTCTTTGTTTCTCTCTCTCTCTCTTCTCTTCTCTTTTTTTCTTTCTTTTCTTTTCTCTCTTTCTTTTTCTTTCTTTTCACTCTTTCCCGCTTAGCCCTTATTTGGGGGATGGCCAGTTGACTGTCTGATAGCTGCCCAACTATCTGACTGCTACTCGACAGTTGGCCAATAGCCGTCTGGCTACTTGGCTATTGCCCGGTGGTTGTTGGCTTTTATAAAGCCCTTTCTTTCATTTTTGCCTTCATTGACACATAACCTCTTCATTTTTTATCCGATTCGTTTTCGATTTTTTCCTACGTGTTTGTCTCAACTTCCTTTTTATAATGGCAGGTCTCTAATCCATCTTGGCAAGTATGATCCGGTTTGAAAATTGACATTGAGGGGTCTTCCAAAAGATCAAGAAGTGTCGATTGTCTATGAGGTAGCTTGTCATATAATCAACCTAGTACATGGTCTCTTCATATCTTGTCTTTTTCTATTTTCTTTGAATATATTTACAGTTGCATTCATGTAAAGACTTCAATTTCTTGCTTTATGAGTATCATGAGAACAAGATGTGTGGGGCATTTTCTAAAGCCCATAGCTGGTTCTTAGAGATATTGAATGATGCAGTGAGGAGAAGGATTATTGATACCGGTTTCTATGAGTTCATCACTTGTCTTCCGCATGCTCAACTGTACACTGACCGTCAGGCATTAGCTCTTTGTGCAAGAGGTGGATGGATACGACCCACACCTTCCATCTTTCGGTCAATGAGATGACTATCATGCCTTTGGATACTGCCACCTTGACCGGCCTTCCATGTGGCAGCGATCCGATTCCTATTAATGCTTGTATTGTGGACTTAGCGGATCAGCACAGATTGATCCAAGATCTTCTAGGATTGAGCTGAAAGTCAACAACAGTGTTTCCATTCGATATACTCCTTTACAGGAATATTTGAAATGGAGGTCCAATCTGACTCCTGTTGAGGTGGATCAATATGCTCATTGCTTCGTAGTTTATCTACTGGGTACGACGCTATTCTTCAATGGGTCAAACACCACTGCTTTGACTTTACTTTCTGCTCTCCAGGATCTTGATCGAGTGAAGTATTTTGACTGGGGTCGCGCTGCTCTCGGTCAACTATATTTTGGCTTGGATAAGGCTTATCAACATGTTATTAGGGTTCATGGATTTGCTGCACTTATGAGGCAACTTCTTTCTTTTTCACACCTTCGTGTTTTATCTTCATGATTTCTATTTCTGATTCTGTATCACCAATGATAGATATAGGCGTATGAGTTAGGAGTTCTACCATCTGCTCTTCTTGCTATTGAGGATTCTTTTTTTGCTTAGATGAAGAGGTGGGTTGCATGTCGTGCAGAGCTTGAGAGATCTCATGAACTAGACTTTTTTCATGATTACATTCACACGTTGACCTGGGACAAGGTAACAAAGAATTTGTAGTAAATATTTCAATTATACCATATTCTTACCATGCCTTATTCTTTCATAGATTCATTTTGAGCGGTGGGGTCCCAAGGAGCACTGTTCTGAAGCTATGAGAATTGCTACCCTTTTAAACTTATACCGGATCCTCTTTCATTGTTCAAACAACATGATGTGGTATCTAGGTGAACGTGTATGGGATTGGTTCGAGGGCCTGACATGTTGTTTGGTTCCTTCTTCGCCACTAGTTCTGATGATTGATTCAACTGCAACGACTGAGTTTTACTTGAGTACTATCGAGTTCTCATTGATCACGACTTCTTACATCGATTGGGCTTGAGCCACCTTGTTGTATGCTAGGCCCGGCTGATCTACCATCGACACTCCTCATCCTTCGGTGGTGTCTAATTGCTCGAGTTGTTCTTCCGTTTGTCGTGGGAAGAGATCGATAGCCTCCTCTTTAGGTACATGCACTTCAGCTTCTTTGTCCACAGCAACTCAGCAACCACCTCCTCTAGCTTCTTCAGCTGCCTCAGCTGCTCTAGCCAGTCATATGATCGGTGATCTTCAAGCTTACCTTAGTAATGTCATCCACACGTGGGATGACAACAGGTCGATCCATAGCCACGTGATCACCAAGGATCCGAACATGCCTGTCCCTTTTGTTCCATAGGACATTACTTTGGTAAGTTTCCTGATTGTTTATTTCTCAAATTCTCTTTTATTTATCGCTAATAGGAATGCAATGCAACGTAGGTGCTACGATCTTCCATTGAGCCAGTTTTTCACATGTAGGCCGCGTTGCATGGGTATGTATTATGATTTCTATCTTAATAGTTCTTCTAACTTTATGATTCTTTTGCTTGGTCAGACGGATCATCAAGAAGTCATTCATATGCAGTGTGAGGTGGAGCGCCTTCAGGCTCAGGTCACTACTTTCTCCTTTGATATCGATAACGATGGTGATGAGTGAAGACTGTCACCACTGGCTTTTATCAGGATTTTTTGTGTATTTTTCTTCCATGTATGAACTTTCATGATGTATAATCAAATAAATTTCAAAGATTTAGTGAAACTTTTTTATTTCTGATTCCATACATTTTTGTGTATTATACTGAATTTATATCCAAATTCATTTGAATTTGCTTTTACATCATTACTTATTTAGTTCTGAACAACACTACAAAATCTGGAAGCCACATGCTCAAAACTGTTTGCCAGTACGTGTTCCAGAAGTCGAAGGATTGCATAAATGAGCTGAAAAGCCCTAATAATTGCTGGCTGGCCATCAGATTGCTAGGCGGGTAGCTATTTGACGGTCGGTTGACTATCCTACAATAATCGACCGATAGTCAGATGGTCAGCCGGCGATTTTCCAGCAACTTCCTCGATTTGTTCACTATTTAATTGTTATTCCTTGTTGCTACTTTTGTGTACCTTTTCTCTCGTTTCTCGAGGTTTCTTTTTTATATTAACACCTCTTTGTGTCATTCAACATGTTTGAATCTTATCTCCAAATATTCGAGCCTTTTCTAAGGCTTTTGAGGGATGAGGACTCGAATGGACTCGAGCTTTTCGGTCTCTATCATCTGAAATTCTTTCGTCACATTAAGCTCAACATCCCTTTTCTGAGGGACAGTACCACCTTTTGGGATTCTCACAATCATGTCTTTCGCTTCAACGGGCAGGAACTTTACCCTCTGTATGACGAATTCTCTGCCATACTCATTCATCATTCATCTAGCTCTGAAAGCCTCATTTTGCCCACTATCCAGACACCATCAATGTTTGATCTTGCCCACTTTTTTGACTTCCTGATTTCTGCCATGGGCATTCACACCAGGGTGGTGCAGCGACACTATCCTCCATCATGGCTTTGCTAGGGATGACGGACCAGACTTCACTTAGTTGGCTTCGCCTTATTCAGTTCTGCCTCCTTGCTCACTTTCTATTAGTCTTACCAGATGGTCTCGAAGATCCACATCTTATGACCATCATTCGTCATATGGGTCCCGGTTTCACAACAGTTTCCTTGATTTTGGCTGAGATATTGATTAGGCTGGATCGTGTCAAGATGGATCCAAGTCAGAGATTTAATGGCAGACTTTTGCTTCTTCAGGTTTTTTTTATGCCAATTTTTTTTTACGCTCTAACTTTTGCCTAAGCCGCCCCTTTGGGTTTTTGACTTAGCCAGCTTACCCTAACTCTTGCCTGAGCGGCCCTTCTTGGGTTGTCAACCCAATGAGCTCTTCTTTTTTTTCATGCCTTAATTTTTATCGAAACTACCCTTTTTGGGTTTTCAACTTAGCGGGCTTGCTTTAATTTTTGCCTAAGTTTCCTTTTCAGGTTTTCCACTTAGGAGGCTTTTTTTCTTATTTTTCGTTGTTTCTTTCTTTCTTAGATTTGGTTACAAGAGAGATTATCTATTTTTGCACTGCTTGAATGAGACATTTCCCGTTATAGCCCTCAGCTTTATATGAGGAGGAGACTCGAGAGGTATTCTTCTTGGATTGACTGGCTCTAAGTCATTCCTGATACTCAGATTCATTGGCACTCTCCGTAGTGGAGGCTAGAGCATGTGACCATAGGGACATATATTGCATGCGTGTCTCTAGTAGGTTTCACCCATAGTTCATTCTATGATCAAGCTAGGCTACGTCGTTAGTATAGTCAGAAGCAAAGGATTGTGGATTCACTGACTGCTTTCGGTCCTAGAAGACTATTTGCTCGTTATCTAGAACATGTAAGAGATTCTTGGGCATATCACACCACTGAGAGAAACTTATTCCACGATCCTGATTTTGAGACTGATGACCGATACAAGGATTGAGTGACCTTTCAGGCTTCCATTCTTTATCCCATTCTTTGAGCTATACAGCGTCATGAGCGATACCGTGAGCCTATTCGTAGTCAATCGAAGAGATGACATTGTTAGTTCTTTGGTTGGCTTAGATGTTTGATGTTTCCTTTCTATTGTTATGCAATATAATAAGTCATTTCGAAAGACATATTTGTTCTAGACAATTTCATTTCATTAATAAAAGTACAATCTTTGTTCTTCGAACAATATGTGCATAATGATACAACTTTTGTCGTTAATCGGCCATTTTTGGTTTTTTCATTAATTATTTTTTCTCTCACTCTTTTTTTTATACAAAATATTTCTTCAGTTTATCCATATTGATGAGTTCAGTGAACTCATTCCCTTCAATATCTAAGAAAATGACGGCTCTGCTGGTCATGACCTTCGTCACAATAAATGGACCCTTCCAGTTGGGTTTAAACTTCCCCCTTAGATCAAACACAACTGTTCTCGCTTGCTTGAGAACCAACTCTCTTTCTTTGAACTTCCTTGCCTTTATTCTTTTGTTAAAAGTTCGAGCAACCCGTGTCTGGTATAGCTACGTGTGATACCTGGACTTCATTCTTTTCTCATCAATCAAGGGCAAGTGTTCATTTCTACTATGAATCTACTCCTTTTCAGGAACTTCTGCTTCAATCAAAACTCTCGCTGATTTCATTTATATCTCAATTGGTAGAACTGCTTTTGAACCATATACCAACGAGAATAGCATTATACCAATCAAACTTTTTGGTCTCATCCTATAACCTCATAACACAAACAACAACTTCTCTGCCCAATCTTTATATGTCTGCACCACCTTAGCCAACATCATCTTGACATTCTTATTAGCCACTTTTATTGCCCCATTGGCTTGTGGTCGGTATGGAGACGACTTATGGTGTTCAATTCTGTACTTCTTGAACAAAGCCCTAAAGCCCTTTGTCTATCACGACATGGTGTGGTACCCCAAATCTGCATATGATGTTTCGCATATGATGTCTTTCTCAATGAACTTTGCCATATTCTTCACCCCTAACTTAGTATAGGACTCAGCTTCTATCTATTTGATGAAGTAGTCGATTGTGACCACCACATACTGATGTCTATTACAGGCATACGACCTTATTTCGCCTAGAACATCAATGCCTCATGTAGCAAAGGGCCATGGTGTAGCCATCCCTTGTAATTCTAAGGCTGGTTGATCAATCAAGTTTTCATTAATCTAGCACTGGTGACACTTCTGCACAAATCAGACACAGTCTGTCTCCATAGTTAGCCAGTAGAATCATTGCCTCATGATCTTCATTCCAAGCACTAGCTCATTCATGTGTGGCCCACATACGCCACTTTGGATTTCTTCCATAAGCCTCCTTGCTGCCTTTTCATCCATACACCTCATTTGCATCCCTTCTAACATTCTCTTGTACATCATCCCTTGATGACAAGTAAATTGTTGGGTCAGCTTATGTAACACAGCCCTATCCTTCTCGTTGGCCTCCTCAGGCAAACTCCTCTCTTCTAGATATTTTTTTAGGTCGTAAAACCATGGCTTCTCATCCACTTCGATATTTGTTACATAAGGCTCCACATAACAAGGACCCCGCTTGTAATATCACTTTTGGCCTCATCAATAATTCTTGCGTGCTTACCCATACTGATGACAACGAAGCCAATGTGTCGACCATTCGATTCTCACTTCTAGAAAGATAGGTGAAGGTGCACTGCTTGAACCTTCTAGTCAATCTTCTGACGTGTTCAAGGTAAGGCTTTAGCTTCCCTTCTCATAAATCCCAATCTTCATTGGCTTGAGAGATTACTAGCTTGGAATCTCCCAACACCTCTATTTCATCAATACCCATGGCAATCACAATTTCTAAACCAAAAGTGCAGGCTTCATACTCGGCCATATTGTTAGTAACTCTGAACTCAAATTTTTTGACGGATAGGATGACTTCTTTAGTTGGTGACACTAGAATAACTCCTATTCCAGCACCGTTACAATTAATAGCTCCATCAAAGAACATTCTCCATCCTACTACTGAGATGACCCCCAGATGCTCATCTGGGAATTTCAACTCCCATGGTTTATTGTCATCAACCAGGTTCATCGCCAAGAATTCTGCCACTATTCTTCTTTTCACCACCTTCTTGGTAACATATTCAATGCCAAATTTTGATAACTGTACCAACCATCTTGCTAGCTTCCCTACCAATACTGGTGCCTCATAAAGATATTTCATTGTGTCGTCCTTCGAGATAGCCTTAATTTTGTAAGACTACAAATAGTGCCTTGATTTCTTTAAGAGCCAGACCATGGCTAAACAGGTTTTCTCCACATAGCTATACTTCATCTCATATGGTAGCAGCTTCTTGCTAAGATAATAGATGGCATGCTTACACCCTTCTCATCTTTTTGTGCCAACATGACACCGATAGCCTCCTCTTCAAGAGCTAAGTAAAGAATTAAATACTTCCTAGATTTTGGCGACCTCAAAATCGGTGGGTTCTACAACTACTTCTTAATTCTTTCAAATGCTTCTTGGCACTGATCATTCCATTTTGCTAGTTGATTCTTCTTCAAAAGCCTAAATATCGATGCACAAATGGTTGTTAGTTTAGCAATGAATTGACTGCTATACTGAATCTTCCTTAGAAACCTTCAAACTTCTTTTTCGACCTTAGGTGACGACATCTTCGTAATGGCCTTCACCTTGTCTGGATCTACTTCTATCCCTTTCTTGCCAACTGCAAACCTCAGCAACTTCCTCGAGGTAACACTGAACACACACTTTTTCAGTTTTAGACGCAGCTTGTATTTCTTCACCCTTTCTAGAAATCTGTTTAAGGTTTCAAAGTGACTCTCTTAGGTCTCGAACTTCAACATCATGTCATCTACATAAACTTCTGTCTCCTTATGCATCATATCATGAAATAGCATTGTCGCCATTCTTTGGTAAGTGGCCCCTGCATTCTTCAAACTAAAGGGCATCACTTTATAGCAATAAGTGCCCTATTTTATAATGAAGGCTGTCTTTATCTTGTCTTCATTGGCCATCAATATCTGATTGTACCCAGAAAACCTATATATAAAAGAGAACATCACACTGGCGGTAGCGCTGTCTACCAACACATAGATATAAGGTAGAGGAAAATCATCCTTTGGTGATGCCTTGTTCAAGTCTCGATAATCCACACACATTCAGACCTTTTCATCCTTCTTTGATACCGGCACAATGTTGGCTAACCATTCTGGATACTTCACAACTTCTAGAAACTTGGCTTTAATTTGTTTAGAGACTTCCTCTTTAATTTTCTAAGCCCACTCTGGCCTCGTTCTTCTTAACTTCGGCTTAATTGATTTCACATGTGGATAAGTCAAAATTGTATGCTTAGCGATGCTTCTGTCGATCCTGGGCATGTCGTCATACATGGTAAATAAATACACCAAGTTTTTGAAAAAGAATCTCAAAAAAACGAATCAAGGTAAAAGACAGAAAAAGAAGTAAATTTAGTTGTAGATTTCAAGAAATTCAACAAAGAACCTGAAAAGAAAAACCAAGTACAATCTTATGAATGTTTTTGTTTTAGGCACATAAAGTTTGAATGTGCAAAATTGAAGAAGAAGGGAAAAGAACTTAATATAACCTGGAGTGATAGTGACTCTAATAGCAGCTTTGAGTATCAATAAGTATAGCAAAATAGTTTAAAGCATCTGTGCTATCAGCATCTGATAAAGGAAAGGCAGTTGCATCTAAAATTTCTAAAACAGTTCAAATAGAAGCAGATGCAAGTGAGCATAATGACAACAACACTACTTTTTGTCTCAATTGCTATGAAGAGTTACAGAAAGCATACAATGACCTTCATTATACATAGGAGATTGAGATGGCAAAGAATAAAGAGTTGGAAAAGAAAGTTGAAAAGTTTCAGCAAGAGGTTGAAATTATGACTTGTGAAAGAGTTTATCTAAAAGAAAGAGTTACTGAGCTCGAAACTACCATTGAGAATCTAAATAAAGAATTAACAGTGAAAAATGAATGGTTGAAAGGTTGTGAATCTACCATTCAAAGCCCTAATAAAGGGTCCAAGAAGCTTGTTGATATTTAACACAAGGGAGAATTGGCTCAAGCAAACATGGATTAGGGTATGAAGATCGCAACAAAGCCTTAACTTTAAAAACTATCTTTGTTAGTGCATCAAGCAACAAGTCAGATTCAAGTCCAAAAGGTATATATTTATCTCCAAAAATGGGTAAAAAAGGTAAAAACATTTCACCTCAAAGCTCCAAAAGCTCATAACATAGCACTTTATCTCATTTTGTGAAATCTAACTCAAGGCAAGCTAAGAAATTTTTTTCTATTTACTATTTATATGGTGTTAAAGGACACATATAAATTGAATAATTTATTGTACCAAAATGAAAAATAGTATAGGCAGTCATCTAAAACACAACAGAAAGGGTTAAGAAACAGGCTACTGGATGTAATGTTGCTTTAACTATTCTTAATGCTTCCACTAATGAATCTTAGTACTTTGATAGTGGTTGTCCAAGGCATATGATAGGTAATAAAGAATTCCTGAAAAATTTAAGAACTTGTAATCAGGGCTCAATCACTTTTGGAGATGGTGCAAAGGTAAGATAGTAGGTAAAGGAACTTTGTGTGTTAATGGCCTGCCTAAATTTGATGATGTTTTATTTCTTGATAGTCTGAAAGCTAATTTGTTAAGCATTAGTGGGATTTATGATGGCAAATACACTGTTGAGTTCACATAAAACAAATTCATGGTGCTTAATTCTAAAAAGAATTACATTCTAGAAGGAAGTAGGTCAAATGACAACTGTTATTTGCTGACAAAATTGAGTGCACTGCATGCTAAGATATCTTACAGTGAACTATGACATTAAAAACTAGGACATATGAATTATAAAGATTTAATTAAGTTAATTAAAATTAGAGCACTTAGAGGTGTTCCCAGATTTGAACAAAAACTTGATGTTATTTATGGTCCATGTCAAAAAGGCAAGCAAATTAAAAGTTCTCATGGTTCTAATGCATATTTTAGTACTTAAAAAACCCTTGAATTGATACACATGGATCTCATGGGTCTGGTACAAATCCAAATCATTTCGGGCAAAAGGTATGTGTTTGTGTGTATTGATGACTCTAAATATACTTGGGTTGATTTTTGTAAAAGTGAAATTTGATGCTTTTGAAGTTCTTAGAAACCTTTGTGTTAGTTTAGAAACTGAGCAGAATAGAAACATTGGAAAGATAGTCAGAATTAGGAATGACCATGGCACGGAATTTAAAAATAAGAGCTATATAGAGTTTCGGAAGCTTTATGGCATTGCTCGTGAGTTTTCTACACCTAAGACTCCAGAGTAGAATGGAGTTGTTGAGAGAAAGAACCAAACATTGTAGGAGATGGCATGGGTGATGTTGAACAGTAAGAAGCTTATAAAAAGGTTGTGGGCAAAAACTTTAAGGGATATTAACAATTTACCCCCCAAAGTTAAGCGAAAAAATAAATTACCCCCTGTAATATTTGAAATTATAAATTACCCCCTGATTTTTGAATTTCGACATTAAATTAAACGGAAAAGGAGGAGAGAGAAAAAACACTTCACAATTTTACCAAAATAACCTCATGTTTGGTAATTTGATATTAACAGTTTACCCCCTAAGATTAAGCAAAAAGACAAATTCCCCCTGCACATTTTGAAATTGTAAATTGTCCCCTTATTTTTGAATTTCGACGTTAAATTAAGTGAAAAATATGATAGAGAGGATAATATATGCTATTCGACTAAAATACCCTTATATAAATAAAAATACCTTCACTCACTTTTATAAAATCACCTAGACACCCTTACCTTTCTTTCTTTCTTCGTCTCCTTCTCTGTCTCCCCTCTACCAGCAATCTCCACCACCTCTCCCTAGTGCTTCACCAGATCTTCCCCCCACACCGCCATCGTCTAGGGGTGGCAATTTGAATCATGACACCCGAACATGACACGAACACGACACACGATTAATAAATGGGTCGAATTCGTGTTGAAGGTGTTCAACACGCCAACCAGTTTAATGACACGAATAGTTAAATATATCTTGTCAATCATTAACATGCAAGCTCATTTAATGATATAATTTTTACCTTCTTACAACATATATATTATAAAACTAAAAATTTTATATTATAAAGTAAATTAATTTACATAATAGTAAATTTTAACGATTTCAATAATTTTTTTATATTAACAATTATTTATATTCTAAAATAATTTTAATTGATATAAATATATAGAATATGATATACTATGCATAATTAGATTAAACAATTAAGTAAATTATGTTAATTAAATATGACACGATTACAACACGTGGGTGACACATTTAATAACTGTATCAAATCCGCTTTTCATATCTTGTCACGAACAATTAAATGGGTCGACACACATTATACGAATTACCACCCCCACGATCGTCGCTTCCTTCTCTTCATTGATGAAATTGTTTACGTCACCAATTCCTCCTCTCTCTTCTCTACTAGAACTTGACACTACCCAATTTGGGTTTGTTAATTAAAGCTCGGATTAAAGGGTGGGTTCAATTTGGTTCAAATTTACTTTTTATTATTTATTCAATAAATTTTTAAATATTTTTAATTATTAGTGTTTCTAATCATTATTATTGTTTTCATCCTAATTTTTTAATTATTTTTATCCTCGGGAGAGGGGAATTTGTATCTTTGTTTAATATCAGGGGGTAAATTTTAAATATCCTTTAATTTTATCGCACGAGTTTTATTTCTAATAATACCCCTACTCCGTTTAATTTAACTTCAGAATTCAAAAATTAGGGGGTAATTTGTAATTTCTAATATTACAGGGGGTAATTTTTTTTTTGCTTAACCTTAGGGGGTAAATTGTCAATATCTCAAACTTTAAACATTGCATTCTATATCATCAATAGGGTGTTTTTGAGTCCTGGAACAAGTCAAACCGCCTATGAGTTGCTAAAAGGAAGAAAACCTAACCTAAAATACTTTCACGTGTTTGGTTGCAGGTGTTACATACTCAATGATGGAGAGAAATTTGGCAAATTTGATGCAAAGAGTGATAATGGGGTGTTTATAGGCTATTCATTAAATAGCAAAGCCTATAGGGTGCACAATATGAGAACTAAAACCATTATGGAGTCTTTTTGATGTTGTTTTGATGATCTAATGATTTTGCAGAATTTTCACAAGAAGAGATCATTGAAAGTCTTTCAAAGTCTGCATAAGGAATGAATCCAAAAATTGCAGAATAGACAGTTCTAGTCACATCTGAAGAAACCAATGAAGCCAAGATAGATAAAAAAAACCATGTCTGATAATGCTGACTTGAGTAGAGAAGAATTAAGGGATGATTCCAACAACAAAGATCCCCCAATCTGGATCCAAAAGGCACGTCCCACTACCTATGATATTGGAAGTCCAGAAGGAGGTGCGAAAATAAGAAGAAAGTTGAAAAATCAGTTGAGTTTTGCTTGTTATGCAGCTCTCATTAAACCTAAAAGTATAAATGAAGCTCTTAAGGAAGATGCTTGGATTCAAGCAATGCAAGAAGAGCTTAGTCAGTTTGAAATGAATAATGTTTGGATATTAGATCCTAGGACTGAAAACTCTAATACGATAGGAACTAAATGGATCTTTAGAAAATCGACAAGTAATTAGAAGCAAAGCTAGTTGCACAAGGCTATACACAAATTGAGGGAATTGATTTTGATGAGATTTTTGCACCTATAACTAGATTAGAATCAATCATGCATGTTCAAACTAACTAATATGCATACAAATCAAATAAGCTAAGTTATGTCTAAGAAAAAATCAGAAGTCGAAAGCTTGGGAAGACATATTAGTTAACATTCACAGTCGCATTTGTTGGCCACTTGTAATCTCTTATTTATAATGAGGCAAAGGAAACCCAATTGCTTAAAATTGACATAAACTTATCATTTTGACCCGAACCGACCCAAATGGAAAAGCTATTTGATGAGTTAAGTATGAAATTACTTCCATAACAATTTTCCCTTTCATCTTCTTTCTTGTCTTTCTTTTTTTTTTTTTTTTTTTCACTGCTTCCTCTTGTTCTTCATCTAGCTCCCATTGCTTGCCATTAGCCATTTAAGGTACCTACATTATATGTAATCTTTCTTTCACTTTTTTATTGCTCTTGTGTAGTTCTTTTCTTCAATTGATCTTTTTTTCTTGATGAATCAAGATTCATCAAATTTCATAGTATCATTTCTACTTACATATTTTCTTGACTCCTATTTGCTTTTTTGCATCTTGGTTTGATTTTCAGAATAATACAATTTATTACATCTTTGCTCTTTTGTTTATCCTATTGTAGCATATCCATTAGCCATTCAAGGTACATTGAATTTCCATTAAACAACGTTCAATTTTCTTGTAAAGATACTTACCTACATTCTTGAATCCTGTGTTTGCTCACTTACATAATCTTTCTTTTTGACATAGGTGTTTGCTCTTTCTCCTCATTTTCTTATCACCACCAAGTGTGCTCCAAGATAAGCATAGCCAGTCAAGGCATTGCTTCAATGTAGTTCTTTTTTTTTCTTCGATTCATGGATGTTTCATAAATTCTTAGAATTACATTAATTTGTAACATTGTATCAATTCTACTTACATTTTCTTGAAAATTCGAAGAAAATTTGTTGCTCTTGTTTGTTGTTTTAACTATTGTTTTGATTATTATACAATCTTACAAATGAGTAAATGTTATCTCTGTTGTATGTTATACATAATCTTATAAAAGACGTATGTTACATTTTATCATATTCTCAATTCTAGCAAAGTTGGAGGAAATTTTCCAAGAAAATTTAGGTTTTTTGAGAATGATTGATGAACACTTGAATATGTATGCTTAATAAGAGCTTAATTCAACATATTGCATTAATAGTGTCATTAAATTCCTCAACTTAAGTATATTTGTAGTATTTGCATCTTTTGAATTAGCTTCATCTTAATTTCAGTTTTTTTTGTAGGTTCGGTAAAATGGGCATAACTTTCTATTTATAGATTAGAATGATGCAAATCTCTATTTGTTGGGAAGCTGATTAAATTATCTACAAGATTGTATTTCATAAGCATCATAAAATTCGGGCTCTTAGTGGACTAAAAATGAGCTTGAAGTGAACCTATCTGTAGTTTTGACCCAACCTGACCATGCCACCGTATTTTGACCATATCTCTTGATATACGTATCCAAATCATATGAATCAAGATGTTCTAGAAAGCTGAGAGAAATATCTACAACTTTCATGTAGAATGTGATCAAAATTCTAAATAATTCAATGTAGAAATTGGTGGTCAATTGGTGCACATGATGATCCAAATTGTCAACAAGATATTTTACAATTGTCCCTTTGTAATTTGACAAGTTTGCCCCTGAATATATCTATATATAGAAGTCCCTTGTGACTCATTAGGGCATCTTGGCTTTGGCTGTGATATCTTATTATTGTGTTTTACCTCTTGTGTTTGGTTCTCTTAATGTTATTAATAAATCATTTTTTTTTAATTTATTTTCTTTCTTGCTTAATGTTTCACTAAATTCTCTTTTGCTAAGGTGAAAGGGTGAAAGCCTTGATATAAGAATAACGATCCTCTAACCCTTTAATATGTGCTTAAAAATTATAATCTTTTGTTTTTTATTTTATATGACTTATATTTGTTTTCCTAATCAATCTTGTCACCACTTGTAAAGTTAAGGTCTTGATCCATTATAGACAATCATTGGCACATCAAATGCTTGGATCGTTTCTAGATGTCGTATGGTTCTTCCTTACCGACACAAGTCTAGTTAGGAACCTTGATTTGTTGCAGACATATGGTTATTGACACATTGGATGCTTGAACCCGTTTACAAGAAGTGATATAAATATTGATAATGAAAAAAATATAATTCATATAACTAAAATGGGCTTAAATGACATACCTTTTGATTGGAACCTCCTTGATATATGGATTCCAATTAAGTTATAATCGGGTTCTTTATCATTATTTGATATATCAAGGGCGAATCCCCTAACCTTAGCTTTCATTATTATTGTGTTAATTCCTCTTACTTGTGTAATTTAATTATTCTTGTTTATTGTTTGTGAACTTATTCTTTTATTTGCGATGGTAAGTTTTACCTTTTATTTTCATGGATGGTTTTACCATCTCTTATTTTTGTTTTACATTTGAATGGTCAATAGTATCGCCTATCATCTTTACTTTTATTTGTTAATATCATCTTGTTATTCATTTAAATTATTCATATCTTATTCTCTCATTCTATAGTTTTTGCCGCTAAATTTCCTTCCTCGTGGATCGACCCCCCGTCTTATCGGGTTATCACTTTGACAGTCCTATACTTAGGAGATAATTCTATTTTTGGATCTGTCAAGTTTTTGGCGCCGTTGTCGGAGAAGGTAAAATTTGGCGTGTAAAATTGTAAGTGTTCTATTTTCTCATTTTAGATCTTAATTTTTTTTCTTTGTCATATGTTCGTCTTTTCTTTTCTTTTCTTTTCTCTTTCAAATTTGCATGAAAATTTGGTCACGAACATGTAGTGGCACACTTTTTAGAAAAACGTCATCTTTCCTAGAAAACATGGCTGACAATCAAGTGGAAAGGTTCACATATGAAGGGGACAATCGTTCCTGACAAAATGACCAAAACAAACCAAGAACCCCTAGAGATTACATGAATCCAGGAAGGACTAGTGCATCATCTTGTGTAGTTTCTCCTCCTGATGCAATCCATTTCAATTTCAAACCAAATTTCGTTCGACTTTTACCCATCTTTCATGGCCTTGATATGGAGAACCCATATTCACGCTTAAAAACCTTTGAAAAGGTGTGTAACTCCTATAGTGACCCAAATTGTAGCATAAACACCATTATATTAATGCTTTTTCCTTTTTTGAAAAAAGATAAAGCTAGAACATGGCTACAAAATTTGAGGTCAAGTTCAATCAGTTCATAGGATGCGATGAAACAACAATTTAAAAAATAAAAATTTCCTACCCATAGAACAAATTCTCTTAAAAGACAAATCACCACTTTCACTAAAAAACAAGGAGAAACCCTTCACCAATGTTGGGATAGGTATAAAGAATTGCTTAATACCTGTCCTTACCACGGTTTTGAAACTTGGAGAATACTTGCACACTTCTACAAAGGGTAAAAACCTCAAGATAGGCAACTAGTAGAGCTAATGTATAACGAACAGTTTGGAGATAAATACCCTAATGAAGCAATTGACTACCTAGATTCATTAGCAGACAAAGCCCAAAATTGGGACACTGCTATCACCTATGAGGTACCAAGCAAAGCCTCACCCGTAACATCTAATAGAGGCATATATAACCTTAGGGAAGACCATGACCTTCAAGCCAAAATTTGCCTGTCTTTAAGGAATGTCTCCATGAACAAGCCAATGCCTTGAACACTTTTAAAAGGCTAAATCACAATCCATACTCACAAACCTACAATCCTGGTTGGAGAAATCATCCAAATTTTAGTTGAAAAAATGACAATCATGCACAATCTTGCTGAGTCCCTATTCAAACACAGCAAAATTCTCAAAATTCTCATTATCATGCATATGTCCCTCCTTCTAGGAAAAACCCTAAAGAAACATTGCATTCATTCATTACAAAGCAAGAGACTTTCAATAGTTAAACTACTCAAACATTAGCAAATTTGTCAGACAGTCTTGCAAAATTTGCATCCACATTTAGCATACAAGAAAAAGGAAAATTTCCTTCTCAAACATTACAAAACCCCAAAAATCAATCTAACTCAAATGCGGGGAGTTCAAATAACCATTATGTGGACCAAGCCAAATCAGTCATGACCCTTCGTAATGGTAAGGTTGTTGAAAAACACATTCCTAAACCTTACGAGAAAGAAAAAGAATTGATCTCTAAAGGTCAGGAAGCGGTTACCAAACCAACACCTAGCGAAGAAGGAGCCAAATGCCCACCTATGCCTCCATTTCCTCAAGCATTAGCTATACAAAAGAAGCCAACTCATAATTTTGAAATCTTTGAAATTTTTGAACAGGTTAAGGTCAACATTTCCTTGCTAGATGTAATCAAACAGGTACCTTCTTATGCAAAATTTTTTAAAGATTTATGCATTGCGAAAAAAAAAAATTTGAATGTGAAAAAGAAGACCTTTCTAGCCGAACAAGTAAGTGTTATTCTTCAAAACAATAATACAGTGAAATATAAGGATCCAAGTTGTCCTACAATTTCATGTATTATTGGAGATCATAAAATTGAATAAGCTTTACTTGATCTTGGTACTAGTGTGAATTTGCTTCCACACTCGGTTTTTCAGAAACTCAATCTAGGTGAGTTAAAACTAACTTCTGTGACTCTTTTGCCTGCTGATAAATCAATTAAAGTGCCAAGACGAGTAGTAGAAGATCTGTTAGTTCAAGTTGATAAATTCACTTACCCAGTGGATTTTATCGTCTTGGATATACAACCAGTGAAAGTATGTAATTCAATTCCTATCATTTTAGGGAGTCCATTTCTAGTTACCTCTAATGCTTTGATTAATTGCAGGAATAAAGTCATGAAGCTATTATTCAGGAACATGACATTAGAACTTAATGTTTTTAATATGTGCAAACAACCGCATGAAGAAGACGATGGAATCGAGGAGGCTAATATGATTGAAACTATTGTGGAAGACCACATCCAAAAAAGGAGTTTTTCTGACCCTTTGGAAACCTGTTTAGTCAATTCATTAGAATCAAGTATGCAACTAGAGCCTGATCTTTCTAATATGTGTTCTTTATTGGATTGTGCACAGGTAATGGAAAACAAAGGCTCAAAACCACGATTCGAAGAATTGGAGCAAATGAATGAAAGTAAGGAAGAAGAAGCTTCCAAGTTAGAACTAAAGCCCTTTCCTGAAGGACTGAAATATGCATATCTTGGGGAGAATCAGACATATCTGGTGGTAATTTCTTCATCTCTCACAAGCGAGCAACAAGGTAAGTTGATAGAAGTGTTTAAAAGGCATAAAAATACAATCGGGTGGACTTTAAAAGACATAAAAGGGATTAACCCTTTGATTTGTACATATAGAATTCATTTATAAGAAAATGCCCAAACATCCCAACAACCTCAAAGGAGATTAAATCCCCACATGAAAGTGGTCATTAGGGCTGTAAGTTCTCAAACTACTTGATGTGGGAATTATCTACCCTATTTCTGATAGTAAGTGGGTAAGCCCTACACAAGTAGTACCTAAGAAATCTAGCATTACAGTAGTCAAAAATAAAAACGATGAATCATTACCAACTCGAGTCTCATCTAGTTTGAGGATGTGCATTGATTATGAAAAATTAAATGCTATCACCAAAAAGGACCATTTCCCCTTGCCATTTCTTGACCAAATTCTAGAAAGAGTAGTAGGGCACTCCCACTACTGCTTTCTTGATGGATACTCAGGCTATTATCAAATTTTCATTGCACTTGAAGGCCAAGAAAAGACAACATTCACGTGCCCCTTCGGCACTTTTGCATTTAGAAGAATGCCTTTTGGACTTTTTAATTCCCCAACCGCTTTTCAAAGATTTATGTTAAGCATTTCAGTGACATGGTTGAGCATTGCTTAGAAATTTTCATGGATGATTTAACTGTCTTTGGAAATTCTTTTAATAATTGTCTTGAAAACTTAGAATAGGTCTTAAAAAGGTGTGAAGAAAAAGGTCTTATTTTGAATTAGGAAAAATGTTATTATATGGTTACTTCGGGAATTATCTTAGGTCATATGGTGTCTTATAAGGGAATTGAAGTGGACAAAGCAAAAGTGGAATTAATTTTCTAAGGGAATTGAAGTGGACAAAGCAAAAGTGGAATTAATTTCGCATTTGCCTCCACAAAAAACAGTCAAAGAGGTCCGTTCATTCTTAGGGCATGTTAGATTTTATAGGAAGTTCATAAGAAATTTCAGTGCTCTATCTAAACCTCTTTGTAACCTCTTAATAAAAGACACTTCTTTTGAATGGACTCAAGAATGTCAAAATGCTTTTGATAAGTTAATTGGACTTTTAACAACTACTCCAATTATGCAATCTCCTGATTGGTTCTTGCTTTTTGAATTGATATGCAATGCGAGTGACTATGCTGTTGGTGTTGTCTTGGGACAAAGAAGAGAAGGTAAGCCTTATGTAATATACTATGCAAGTAGGACTTTAAATGATGCACAAATGAATTACATAACAACTAAAAAGGAACTACTTGTAGTAGTATTTGCATTGGACAAATTTTTTTCTTATTTAATTGGTACTCCAACGATTGTTTACGTTGACCATGTAGCTGTGAGATATTTAATGTCTCAATAGGATGCAAAATCTAGATTGATAAGGTGGATCTTATTGCTCTAAGAATTCAACATCATAATAAAGGATAAGAAATGAGCGAAAAATATTGTTGCAGACCATCTGTCAAAGACTAATGATAGAGACATTAATTGAAACTTCACCAATCAATGACTCTTTTCCTGATAAACTTTTATTCTCTGTTGTTGTAGTACCTTGGTTTGCTAACATTGTAAATTTTATTGCAACAGGAGAAATGCCACCTTATTGAAATGCTCAAGATAAAAGGAAGTTTTTGACTGAGGTGAAACTTTTTTTATTGGGATGACCCATATCTATTCAAATATTGTCCGGACCAAATAATTATAAGATGCATACCCGACAATGAGGTAAGTAGTGTCATTAATTTTTGTCATTCTGAAGCATGTGGAGGACATTTTTCATCTAAAAAAATAGCTGCTAAAATCTTACAATGTGGATTTTATTGGCTCACCTTATTTAAAGATGCACATGCATTTTGCAAAACTTGTGAAAATTGTCAAAAATTGGGATCCATTTCAAAATGAAACATGATGCCTTTGAATCTCATTCTTGTTGTTGAAATCTTTGATTATTGGGATATTGATTTTAGGGGATATTTTCCACCATCATTTGGTTTTGTCTACATTCTTGTTGCAGTAGACTATGTTTCAAAATAGGAGGCAATTCTATGTCGAAACAATGATCACAAAACAGTTATCAAATTCTTGAAAGAGAATATATTGTGTAGATTTGGCATTCCTCGAGCCATTATTAGTGATGGGGGTGCACATTTTTGTAACAAACCATTTGAAACTCTAATGAAGAAATATGGAATAACCCATAAAGTTTCTACACCTTATCACCTTGAAACAAGTGGAGAAGTTGAATTAGATAATAGAGAGATAAAACAGATTTTAGAAAAAAAAGTTAACCCAAACCATAAAGATTGGTCTTTAAGACTTAATGATGCACTTTGGGCTTACCGAACTGCTTTCAAAATATCATTGGGAATGTCTCCATATAGATTAGTTTATGGAAAATCTTGTTGCTTGCCTGTGGAAATTGAGCATAAAGCTTATTGGGCCATTAAAACATTTAACACAAATTTGGATGATGCTTGCAAGTTACGTAAACTCCAACTGAGTGAATTTGAAGAAATCAGGAATGAGGCTTATGAAAATTCTAAAATCTACAAAGAAAAAATAAAGGTTTTCATGACAAATCTATTGTTATAAAATCTTTTGAACCTTCCCAAAAAGTTCTTTTGTATGATTCAAGATTACATTTGTTCCCTGGTAAACTTCGATGTCGTTGGACTGGGCCTTTCATTGTCAAAAATGTTTTCTCTCATGGAGCAGTTGAAATTGAAAACCCAAAGAATGGTAATGTTTTTAAAGTTAAGGGACAACGGTTAAAACCATTCTTTGAAAATTTTGATCAAAATGACAGTCCATTGCTTTAGTCGATCCTTTTTAAGGATTGATTTTTCCCGGTCAAGTGGCAGATACAGTACTCTGTGACTTTTAAAGTCGGTTTTTCAATTCCCTAAAAGCTGTTGCCCGCCTTGCATTCATATTATTTTCTTCTCTCTCATTTTCTTCACATGGATACCATTCTCTCAAATCTACATAAATTTTTTCCCTCTCTTCCCCAAAATAATTTGCTTAAAATTTACAAAGCTCGCGCAGAAAGACTAAGGATATTGATGCGTAAGGGTATTCCTGCTGATTTAAGATGGTTAATTGAAGCTAAGGTTCGATTTTCTTGTGAATTTTCAGATGATATTGTTTCTCACATGCTAGGTTTGGGAAAAAGCTCTTACGCCAAAAAGCGAAGAGCGAAAAGGTTACAAGTTTGTAACAAATGTACAAGATAGACTTGTAACCAGAGTTGCTGCTCCTTGGGATATTTGTCTAACAATTGAGAGGATAAGCTACAATTCATTAAGAATATACTGAGTAGGGAGTCTTTGGATAATATCTAATTGACTCTTGAGACGAATTTTTGTGGAATTTTGCAGTGTGAAATTTTGAAATTATGAACACAATTTCGAGAAGAGCAGGAACGTTATAGTCTTGGGAATCTGACTCAAAATGACCCTGTTTGTCAGTTTATAAGAAAACTGGATGGCAAGCATATCCCCAATTCATAGAATGTGTTTAAGTCATTTCTGGACGTAAAACCAGAGGAAGATGTGAGTCATAATCACAACTACCTATACATATGCATGTGTGCTATCATTTTTGAATTTTAATGCCTTATAGCAGTTATTTTTTTATTTATGTCTTTCAGTTGTCTTATGCATTTATGTTGTCTTATTTCCATCATTTTTTTTTAATTTCTATGCTTTACTGTTAAACTTTTTCCACAAATGGCCGAGCTACCTATATAGATGTCATCATTAGAATACCTTTTTGCACTCCATAAATATAATATCTCTTATTCTTTACTTCACACATATAGTTAGAGAGTTGCATTGACATGGAGGGAACCTCAAAACGTCGAATCCAAAAGATATTTGTATTTTGTGGATCTCGACCTGGAAAAAGTGAAGAGTTTGTAGCAGTAGCAAATTATCTTGGTAGGCTATTAGCTAAAAGAAAGATTCGTGTGGTTTATGGGGAAGGTAGCCTCAGGTTAATGGGTTGTGTGTCAATAGCTACACTCATAAGAGGTAGTCAAGTTCTAGATGTTATTCCTAAAGCTTTGGCTGTTGAAACCATCATTAGAAAAACGGTTAGGAAGGAGTTATAGGTCTCCTCTATGCATGAACGCATGACATATATGCTTATTAATTCGGATGCCTTTATTGCTTTACCATGAGGCTTTGGTACTCTTGAAGGAATTTTTTGCAGGATCGGTAAAATGGGCATAACTTTCCATTTGTAGATCAGAATGGTGCAAATCTTATTTTGTTAGAAAGCTGATTAAATTATTTACAAGATCATCACAAGCATCATCAAATTCAGGCTCTTAGTGGACCAAATATGGACTTGAAGTGAACCCAACTGTAGTTTCGGCCCAGCCTGACCATGCCTCCGTATTTTGACCATATCTCTTGATATACGTATCCAAATCATATGAATCAAGATGTTCTAGGAAGCTTAGAGAAATATCTATAAATGTCATGAAGACATGTGATCAAAATTCTAAATTGTTTGTGCCTAAATTGGTGGTAAAAGTCGGTGCACATGATTATCCAAACTGTCAACAAGATATTTTACAATTGTCCCTTTGTAATTTGACAAGTTTGCCCTTTAATGTATCTATAAATAGAGGTGTCTTGTGACCCATTAGGGCATCTTGGCTTTGGCGGGGATCTCTTATTATTGTGTTTTTCCTTTTGTGTTTTGTTCTCTTATATTATTAATAAATCATTTGCTTTTTGTAATTTAATTTCTTTCTTACTTAATGTTTCACTAAATTCTCTTTTGCTAAGTTGAAAGGGTGAAACCCTTGATATGAGAATAAGGATCCTCGAACCCTTTAATATGTGCTTAAAAACCATAATCTTTTTTTATTTATTTATATGATTTATATTTATTTTCATAATCAATCTTGACACCACTTGTAAAGTGGAGGTTTTGATCCATTGTAGACAATCCTTGGCACATCAAATGCTTGGATCATTTCTAGATGTCGTCTGGTTCTTCCTTACCGACACAAGTCTAGTTAAGAACCTTGTTTTGTTGTAGACATATGGTGATTTGCACATTGGATTCTTGAACCTATTTACAAGAAGTGGTATAACTATTGGTAATGAAACAAATATAATTCATATAACTAAAATGGGCTTAAATGACATACCTTCTGATTGGAACCTCCTTGATGTGTGGATCCAATTAAGTTATAATCGGGTTTTTTATTGTTAATTATTTTATATATCAAGGGCGGATCCCTGACCCTAGCTTTCATTATTATTATATTAATTCCTCATACTTGTGTAATTTAAGTATTCTTGTTTATTGTTTATGAACTTGTTCTTTTATTTCCTATGGTAAGTTTTACCTCCTATTTTCATGGATGGTTTTACCATCTTTTATTTTTGTTTTACATTTGAATGGTCGGTAATACTGCCTACCATTTACTTTTTATTTGTTAATATCATCTTGTTATTCATTTAAATTATTCATATCTTATTCTCTCATTCTATAGTTTGTACTGCTAAATTCCCTTCCTCGTGGATTGACCCCGGTCTTACCAGGTTTATTACTTCGACACTTCTATACTTGGGAGATAATCCTACTTTTGAATCTGTCAATGTTTTTTCCTAAGAACGATTTGTACATAATCAATGTGAATGTTTACTAAGACTGGTAACATTCATCTGACCAAGAAATTCAATGGATACATGATATATTGCTGGTTGTAGTTTAAGTTTTCTTCTAGCATGAAACACAATGACAATGGAGTTTTGATTGTTTTATACCCAAGTTCATTATGTATAGGAAGGAAATGGAGAATGGTAAAAAAAAAAACACCTATTATTTGTTTTATAATGCCGAACATTATATCCAGAGCAGTAAAGCACATACTCTCTCTCATCAATTGTGCCTACCAAGAATATTGATGTTTTGAATGCCATTATAGGAAGCACAGCCGCTGCTCCAATTTTTCGTGTCAAACTTTTGATTCAAAAGTTCAATCGTGAAACAAAGAGCTTACCTTGGTGTTCAAGATTGCATATCAAGAGCTGTGAGAGGGGAGAGGATATCCTCCTTGTGGAGAGGTAACTTCATAAGAACTTTTGGAAGAATCTCATAGCAAGTAAGTCCTTGACTATATAGCTTTGTTATTTTGTTTTGTCAGTTGTTAAATTCAAGGCTAATAAACATGTGAAACATGTTCTTTTTAACTTTGTACACTCTGCTGTGGAAAGCGCTTTCAATGTTAAAGAATGAGGATTTTTTAGCACTTCCGCTATGATTTCTATTTTCGATGTTGTTGTTCATTTTCTTTGTCAACCATTTAGCTTCTCATATACTCATCTTGCCATAGACATCATTAACTCAGAAAACAATAGTAAGAGGAATTTCAAGTACAAGGTTCATTTGATTTGTGGAACTAGCTTTATAAACAAAAGCAACTCTTTATGATGTATTTTGGGAACAATCAATCCCTGTTTGTGTATTTTCTTTTGAAGAATGTTGTAATAATATGAGCGATAAGTATTGGTTTAAAACTTTGGGAGCTCCTTATATTTCAGGTTAATTTGTCGTTTCATGTTTAATAATAACTAAAATGAAAATTCCTTCATATATTTCCATATGGTGCTAATAATACCAGACAATTTTTAAGCAATCAACAAATCTAGATTCTCATAGAAGAATTTATGGCGTTTACCAAAAAAAAAAAAATTGATAATCATGTAATATGGTCTCAAGTCTAACTCGGCCAAAAGGGTTTTGTGTTCAAACCTTACAATAGGCAGACGTGCAAGAAATATCAAGCAAATTAATTTCTTCTGATAAATTAATTATATGTTTTTTCACTTCATCCTCAGACATTGAGCAAAGTATCCAAGTCAAAAGAGTTCCAACGCCTGAATCATCCACTGATTCTGGTACAATAAATGATAGGCATTGTATTGCAAGCAAATGGATCCAATAAGATCCTTCAATAAATCATTACAGTGGAACCTAAAAACTCTGGTCCGGCGTGCACAAATTTACAAAATGAGAATCTCTTAAGGATGAAAATACCCTTTTCTTTCATTCTAATATGTTGTTATATGATGGGGTTTGATTTTCAAGAATTTAATATCATCATATGCTGTTACAACATTTGATCAACCATGTTAAAATGAAGGAGAATTAATTGTTGCAAATCCAATTTTGGAGAAATTTAGTTCTACTGTAGAGCATAAGACCGAGGATTTTGCAGATATTTTTATATACGATTTCCAGATTACATGGTTGTCGTTCACAACATGTATTTATATATTGCAAGGATAGTTCTAGATATTCTAGAACATACATGCAACATAAATTTTGATATCAAATCTCTGGAATTTCTAAAAGACTCATACTATTTTAAGTAACAAAAGTCAAACACAATTATACAAAATTTTTGTAGAAAGTGTATTAATTTCAACAAACTGGCAATAATCCAAATTAGTCCGACCCAGATTGGATGAGAAAGTATGATCTCCCTTTAGAGAACGAAATTAATTTGCTGAAGGAAAGCCTTTGTATGGGTTGCTGAATGTAGACATGTTGCCAGGACGTGAAAAAACAATCTATGATAAGGTAAAACTGTTATTATGCTTGAATGAGAATTCCAAATATAAGCTAAAAATTATTATTTCTTCAAATAAAAGGAGGGCTGAATGAGATGTAATGTAAGTCTGTAGTACTGCTACCTGCTACGTGATTCAGTAAATAAGTTACCATTGTTTCATTACTAGCTTGGAAATAAAAAGACAAGGTCTATCATTACAAAACAATTGATTTTACATTCCCTAGAATGGAACTTTTATTTTATGTTTAGTAATAAGATGTATAAACTATGGATTAGTTTTACGCAAACCAATAGGTAATTAATGTTTATTGTATTAAGCATAGCAAAAATATGCTCGAAGCTGCTTTAGAAGAATAGTGGCAAATTGAAGACAGCTAACAAGATGCTAAAATTATTATATACACTAATGCTAGAAAGTTTGGAACTAACCTGGTAGTCTCTAAGGGTATAGGACTTAAAACCAGCAGCACAATAATCAAAATAATACTCCCATGTCCGAATGAACTTTTCATTGAATCCCAGGGCAAGAATTTTGCTGAAAAAGGAAATCAATAATATCAAGATAAATAATTTTGAAATGCTCTAGCATCAGAATTACATATTCCTAGAAGAACTCATTGATAATATAACTGAAAGCTGATGTTATACAACTTCTTTGTTAGTTTTTATACCTTTGATTATCCATGAAATTTTTTCTCCAGCATCTTAGTGTTTGGTAGTAGTGGATTCCTATATTTTCAACATGCTCCATACTGCCATAACAAAAAGTTAACTTCGTAGAGAAAAAAAGTAGAAGGATGAAACATAAGACTGACCAAATTGTGCTATGACTGCTAAGAATAGTTTATACCAGAGTCTGGATGAAGTAGCCATGGCTGATGTTACCCTACTTAACGAAGGCAAGCATCCTCCAGGGAAAATATATTCTGTTATAAAGCCTGAACTCAGCCTGTACACATTATATTGTTGATCTGGTACTGATATGAACTAGAAAAGATCAACCACCCATAATCATTAGCAACTATTGATATGCTGAATTTGTAACCATAAGGTTTCAATCAAACTTAAGTAAAAGCAATAGTTTCTTTTTCCTCTTCTTTTGATCATTACCTGTAAAACAAGAAGCCCGTCTTCTGCCAATACTGATTCACAGCAATAAAAAAACTCCTCCATGAATTCATGCCCAACATGTTCTATCATCCCACTGAAAATAGGCTAGTCATAATCATATTATTATTCTGAATGTTGTGGTGCTTCACATATAGTACGTAGACGTGGAAGGACTTACCAAGATATAATTCTGTCATATTTGTTGTTTTTAGGCAATTGGCGATAATCGCAGAGATATAATTTGATGCGGTCCTAACAATATAGAAGTTAAGATTATGAATAATGTTAACTGGCTTCAGTATTAACTTTTAAGTTCAACTAGGTAGTAGTTACCCTACTACAGAAAGAAGAACCAATAACAGAGGTTTATAAGCATACATAACACATCTTTCCCTTTGCCACATTTAATGAACATATTGGTTTTGGCACTGGAATGCCATCCTTCTAGACAGTTTACCTGAAAGCCAGCTTTGTTGACTTTCATCTCTGCATATCTCAACTGCTCCTCAGACAGAGTAATGCCAGTGTATTTGCATCCCGTTTGTTTGACAACTTCAATAGCTAAGGTTCCCCATCCACAACCAATGTCAAGAACTTCATGCTTCTCAGTAACTCTTGCCTGGATAGATTTGAAGTGTAAAGCATAAAGCCCTAGTTACATGAAATTTTCATTAAAAATTGAGCAGACTTGAAAAGACTCACTTTCTCAATTAGAAGAGAAACTTTTCTCATTTGTGCATCTTTAAGGTCTTCATCTTCATTCTAGAAAACAGATTGATATAAGTATCAATGCATGGTTGTTTTGCCTTAAATAAGAATTTAAAACAAATTAAAGCATTGTGCAGAACCAAAGCAGATTATATTACTTCTTCAATAAAAATAAAATCAGCAGGGAATGAGACTCAAACCTTAAATACTGCACAAGAGTATGTCATTGATTCATCCAAGAAAAGAGAAAAAAGATCATTGCTCTGGAAAAACAAAGCAAAAAAAGTAGTAAGTTTCCACTTGGTATAACTAATTATTTACATTACAAATCCTCCATATATATCAACAGCAATGTTATGTCATTAGAACATTGCTGCTGAATAATTGGTTGCATTATTTCATTAAAAAATAGCCTAATAATAGGCTTTGTTTCCACAATGATAATTGCAAAATCAGTTTGGAAAAACCGTAAAGGTGGCCTGACTACCTAAAGCTTTTACATTAACTTGAAACTATTATTACTTCGAAGCATCAAACCCCATCTACAAGTGTTTTTTGACAACCATGCTTTCACTGAAGCATATAAACATATGTTCACTTGCATTAGTAGCTTCCTCACTGTTTTTTCATCTTAAGATTGCCTAAAAGACATCAATTAAGAAATTACCAGGTCATAATGACGAGAGATATTTCTACGAGCTTGTGTAAGAGTATTTTGCCTCAAAACATGTTGAAAGAAGTATTTTACGGATGTTATACCAGCACTGATTAGCAGTGGTGACCACCAACCCCTGAAGCATAGATGGAAATACTTAATGTTATAGTCAGGGGGTAACTACCTTTAATGTCATATTCCAGGACTCCAATCACATTATACCTTATATGATTCAGTTTTGAGACTGGAGCATCCAAATGGTTGGCAATAAGAATCTGAAAAATAAATTAGCAAGCAAAAATCCTCTTGAAGTAGATAATGAGAAAACAATTTGTTTTTGGACTCAAATTAGTATCTTACCATAAACAGATTTAGAAGACCTTCATCTTTATCCACAAATGAAAAATCCCCATTTATATATGAATCTGCAAGGCCTAAATCAGCCTGTGTCATAACCTGACAGCAATTTCCAAGACTCATAAGTGTTGTTGAGAATTTTATGCATTTATAATTAAAATTATTCTCAAGTTTTGTTTCAAATACAACCTATCTCTATTAAGAAGGTATCAAACATTAACTAAGGGCCTGTTTGATTGGGCCACTGAAATCTGAATCCATTCAGATTTAAGAGACTAAAAAATTTTTCTATGTTTGTTTTTACATCTAATCACTTATTTTCATATAAAATTGTCTGAAAATAAAAAGTGAAAAGTTATCACTTTTTTTCTTTCAAATGTCTTAAAAATTTGAAATGTCTAAATTGTCCTCTTGTGATAATTTTATTCCATAAATACTCTTTATATTCAATTACTAAAAGTTATATAATTAATTAAAAATATTTCATATTAAAAATAAAAATATATTAATATTAAATATTTTATTTTTATTCAAATTCTTTATTTTTTGTCTTAAATAAAATATTTAAATAATATAATATTACTTACTGCATTGCAATTCAAATTTTAATTTAAAAATTAAATTATGTATGTATATGATATAAAATATATAAAAGAATAATTACAATAATATAATTTATTTAATAAATATGCATTGGCTAATAAAATTAATATAAATAAAAAATTAATAATATAATTTTTAAATTTGACTTGTTTTACATGCATTGGTTAATAAAATTGATATAAATAAAAATTTAATGTAATAAATTAATTAAAAAATAATTAAAGTATATAATTATTGATAATCTTGACTTATATCAAACAAAATATAAATATATTGGTTTTTATAATAAATAAGCTTATTAATTTATTACTATATTAATATTTCAAATTAATTTTGTAAACTATTTATTTTACACATATTTAAAGCCATATATTTTAATTTCCATAACAAAAATAAATATTTCATTTTTTAAAGATTGTAATAAATATAACATTAGTTATTTGAATGAAAAAAGAATTTTGATTAATTTTAATAACTTGCACAAATGTAATATAAACATTTTATATTTTTATTATAAGGATACAAATGTCATATTAAAAATAAGGTGTACTCTTACCACTTTTTTTAAGTGGTATGTAAAAGAGCAAACAAACATTTTATTAAGTGGTATAAATTAAGTCTTAAAAAGTGTTTAGATCTAAAAAGTGTTAAGTGATTTAAACAAACACCACCTAAGTAAATACCTTCCAATAAAATCGGGGGCTGTGAATTCTCATAACAGTTTTCAGATGACAGTTTTCCTTGGTTCCCTCAAAAGTAAACATTGTGCCTCCTTCCTCCAGCAAACTATTATATCACCAAGGATATTTTATTAAGATCTTCATCTTATTTTCAATTAACTTCTAGAAATTTAATATATGAAAATACTAACAAAGGCTAGACATTTAGTAGATGTATGAAAATGTTTCGGGAGCAATGGACTAATGATAAAGCTTGGAATGATCCAAATAGAAAGATGCGACCTATACTACTAACTTCATAACTCCGATTGGTCCCTTGATAGAATGCTATGAAAATGATTTAGGTAGGAATAATAGTACAGTTCTTCTATTGAAAATGCTATGAAAATGATTTCCTATTGGATGAAAATGGGTAAAATTATGAATGAACTCACATCAAAGAGCCAGTAGAGATATAATGTCCAAAAAATCTAGCAACAAATAATCGCGCCCCTGTTTCCTTTAGGGAAGGTACCATATGCCTAGGATTGCTCAAAATAGTACAGTTTTTTCCAAGCACACCATGTGCAGCAATAATGCCCGCCTGCAAAGAAGCCATTAATCACCATCTTCCAAACCCAAAATCTTTGGACTTCATATTTTGATGATGACTAAGTAAACAATGTAACATTTCATTCCATTCTCAAATTTGCTGCATTCATCAAATACCTTATTGCACAGTGTATCTCTAATGCTACATGTGTAAGTAATAAATTTAAGGGGAAGTACCTTTAGTCCATCTTCATGGAAGCCATAACCTGAAATAGAAGTGCTAAAATTATTGATTAGTAACTATGAACTATGAAGCTAATCAAGTGTTCTAAGATGTTGATGGTGCATATTCTGATCCACAAAATAAAATTCTCACCCTGATAAGCTCCAGAAAACCAAATTCCTCTTTTCCCCTGAATACTATCAAGCTCAAGTGAAGCTTTTGATGCAGCAATAGATGGGACTGGATGACTAGTTCTCCACTTAAGTAAGGTATGCTCTGGGGTACGATCTGGATTAAGTGTTACTAGAAAGGGTAAACCCGTATCACCAAGGTTCTACAAGGTCAAGTATTTCAATGAGTAACAAAAGCTTTTACACAATAAGAGTATAATTCAGATCTTCAGAGACAACTTATTCATTAACAACATTATGGAAGCTACAAATATTGAAATTTTGGTCTATGTAAGGTATAAAATTGTCATCAAATTCTTTGACTAATTACAAGACACCAGATGTATTTATTGTATTATTTCAGATTTTCCTCAATTTCCTTTGAAAGAATATTTCCTACTTGAGATAATAAATTTAAACTGAGAGCTTTGTTGTGTATAGACGTGTGGATGGGAACAATATCCATACAATATTCTAAAATTCTAATCTATGAATACAAGTTTATTTTGCCCGAGAAAATTTGTTACGAACCTGAAGCACATTGAGCCAATATGTTAGAGATACTTTATTGTTTGTACTTCCAAGAAAATTCCATGCACTCCATGCCGCTGGATTTTGGGGCATAAAACTTTTGTCGCGATGAAGGAAAATATCACTGCCAATAGAAAGTTAACAAGTGATTTCACATTTTGTAGTAACGGTTACAAGAGTTGGCTATATATTTTATATCAATTTTAGTAGCTCAACGATTTCAAAGCCAAGAGAAATGAAAGAACAATGTGCGTCAGTCGATAATACTTTGCACACTACAAAAATATCTAAGAGAACTATAGTTTTACTTTTCATTGAAAATCATCATTCTAATATGTTGATAATATTAACTAACCCACTAAATAGACTATGGTAAATTGGCAATGGAAGAAAATACCTATAATCATATTGGAAAGCACCAAGCAGTCTTCTTTCATCAAATGTTGCCTGGATTCCTAATAATCTCAAAGCATCGGGGGCATGAACAGCCATTATGCAGCCACTGAAGAATTCTCGAGAACCATCTTCACAGACAATAGTACAACCTGCAAGCATGCACTCTCTTAGACAAAAATAACACTGAAACTCAAGTATTGTTGGCACACTTAGCTATAGTACAAACAATCAACCCACTATATTACTAACGAAGACCATTCGTATACAGCATTATGAAGTCTATTAAGCTTTAAAAAAGTAGATGGGTGACTTTAACATATTAGGTATAGAACAGTAAAAATGGTTAAGTGGTCTAAGGCATTAGACTCAAGTTCTCGTCCTCGAAAGAAGGTTTGGGTTCAAATCCCACTTCTAACAATAATAAATTTAATGATAAGTTTAAATAATAACTAACCTTCATCAGTTGTTTCAACTGAGCACACATCACAACTAGTCCTTATACGACAACCCCAGCTGTCTAGTTGTTCCCTAACCTAATTTTTTAAGAAAAAAAATTCAGAAGTCACTTGCATGTAAGAGATACTTGTAGAGTTTTTGAGAAGTCACTTGCATGCAAGAGATACTTGTAGAGCTTTAGTAAATAAAGAAATAAAAGAAGACCTTATGGACGTAAGAATGTGAACGCCTTCTAACAGTGAGCCACTGTGGTTGGCCAAAGAGCTGGAGAAGAGAATTAATTATAAACCAAATTCAGAAAATAATTTGAAATATAATTAAACAATTCCATTGCTATTTAAGCTTTATTTAGTGTAATTTATATATGAATACAAGTTTTTAGTTAATAAAAAGAAATGTACCTGAAGTAGATGGTGATTACGGTAAAATGAGAGAACAGAGAAAGCAGAAAAGCTCATGACTCCTTTAGAGGGGCAGGGCCATATTGAACCACATATTGGGATCTAATAATATTGCAGTTGCATCATTGGTAGTAAGTAACAAATAGAACAATATTTACAATGGAGTGTAAAAAGCTTAAGGTCACTTCAGTAGTCTCACAAGATAAGCCTTTATAAATAACTCTGAGTAACCCCGTGAGTTTATGAACTGTCCCAAAGTCTCGTTGCAATCCATTTCTAGATTGTTTTCAAGCTCTTCAACATAACTGCAATGCAGACGAAAAATGATAATATTCACTCTAGGAAAGCAAAAGCAAGATTTAGGCATTATTGGCAGCTTATAATGCAACAGCCAACCTGAGAACATCATCTTTAAACTTGATTATCTCTCGAATCATTTGCCAAAAGTATGGATTGAGCGCATTCTTCTTTTGTGCAAACAAGCTTGATAAACCATTTCTGGTACCCCATTCATAGCTTTTGCCTTTCTCTAAACTCACTGAGAATGACATGTCTGATATCTCCATGTCAACGCCAAGACTCTCGAACAACTCCATCATATTTGGATAATTAACCTGCCCCATCACCATATTTGAACATTAATTACTTGAAACCAAAATATTCAAGCATGAAAATTGAAGGGTGTTAAGATGAAATTCTCAGGCTATAAACTACTTTATTCCATTTCCATGTATACATAACATAAATAAATTGGTTAATTTCCTTTGTTTCTCCATGAATTCTAAAAATAAAACATACAATCATGATACACATTTAACTAGACAATGTGACGTAATTGAAATGATGTTTATCACATTATTTATTATAATTTCTTTATTATTGTTAGGTCCACATGTATAATGTGTTGGAGAATTAATTTGATGATTAATGTACTAAAGTTTTCCCAAAGTTAATTTAGTTCCAAGTTAATTAGCTTTCCTAGTTTCATTCAACTATATGTAATTAGGAGAATTAGAGTTTGATTAGAAGAACTTAAAGACTTTAGGACTTTCTCCCAATTCACTTTAGGACAACTCATGTTGGTATCCTATTTCATGTTTAGGCGAACTTAATTCATTATCCTAATTCTCTTTTATCCTAATACTAATTCTTTTCAAAGTTAAGTTTTATTCTTGCAACTAAAGGAAATGTGGACCACAAAGTGTGTGTATATATATATAGGTGTCTTCACAACTTGAAGGCGCACGCATTCACTATAGCTTGAGAAAGTGAGAGAAATCAAAAGCACGTCTGTTTTGTTTGAAGCATTAAGCTTTTTTTATTTGTTACAGTTCATATGTTGTCCAATCTGATGAATGGACATATGGATCCGGTGTTGTGTGCATACATAGTTTTATCTTATTCAACAGTATAGTGTTAAGAGACCAGCAAAAGGGAGAGTTGTGTCACTAGTGTTATTGTATTCTAGGTGAAGAACATGTTTATAATAGACTAGGCATCAAAAGTAGAGGGAATTTGTCATTGTAAGTCCTTGAGTCATGTAAACCCATAGATAACATACTGGATAACAGCTCTTGCTGACTGTGAATGTAGGTTTTTACCATCAAATCACGTAAAATTTCTATGCTATTTTATTTTACAATTTTATGTTTATTTCGCATAACAATCCATCAACTACAGCTCCTAACAATTATCATTATTTTTTTACAATTCAATCAAAGCAGAACTAGGATTTTGATTTAGAAGTTGATGGTTATTAAAAGGAAAATCTACGGAAAAAAATACTAATGTTAAAAAATTAATTATCATAAGAGAAATGATATAACACCATTAAATCTTGAAGAATTCAATTAAAATAATGTAATTCTCAAGCAGTCAACCAATTTTCAATCTTTTGTTTAGATTTTATAAACAAGAAATTAGAAAAAGTAATAACACCAAGTTAGGACGCTATTTTACAAATTAATATAATAGTAAAAATGAGTTTGAAGTACTAAAACTGGATTAAACTTTTCATATTTAAAATATTGAGAGATAATGAAAAAAATAACTTCAAAATTTTAAAGACAAATAACAAACTTAAACCATTTAATCATTTAGAGAAGAAGTTGAATCAGCAATAAGAGTAAGTTGAGGGAAAAATAATAAAGTCACATCAATATCATTCACATTTTATATATTTCTTATAAAACAATGATATTAAATATTATAGATAATCATCTACTCCTCTGCCAAACTTTAAATACTTTTTTATAAAAGTAGTATTATGTTTTATTTTGAAATTGGAAGAGTATCTAAAGTTAGTTTAAGTAAATATGATAAGAGTACATTAATATTATCTTTAATAAAAATGACCTATTTGTTTAAATATTGGATTAACCATTTTTCTTTAATCCTAACATGATAAGAATATTATTAAAAAAAAGCTATCAATTTTTTGTGTCAATCAATTAAAAGAATTTGGACTTATTTGTCAAGATAGGATGAGGTTTTCATATCATAGTATTCTTGTAGCACATAATAATTTATCTCATACAAAATCAATAAATAAATAAAAATCTTTATGGCAATAGTTTACATATTTGTAAATTTTCATTTTACTTTAAAAATAATCGTTCATTATTAAAACCATAATTTCCAGATTTTGTGTTTTAGATAACCTCATCTTGGTCATTTTGTGGTACGCTTGGGATACCGGTACTCCAACAAATAAACTTGTAAAAATTTTTATAAAATTTATAAATGAGTGTATAAAACTTATAAAAAGTTTATATAAATATATATGTCTATTCATAATTTTTATATCAATTTATAATTTATATATATATAAACTTGTATTGATCTAAAAATCAATAATATCCTAACACTTTTATTTCAAATTTATTCTTCATTTTTTACTCTCTTCTAATTCTCTAATAATCTTTGTTATGTAATCTTATTTTTTAAAATGAAATTATCAATTTTGAGGACACAGCGGAGATAAGCGGGACCCATGATCCTGGTTAAATTAAGATAATACTACAACTTCAAATATATTTTCAACTAAGCTTAATTAATTAAGAAAATAAAACCTTAAATGATGGTCTATGTTTAGTTTGTAAATAAGAAAGGTTTTTCAATTTCAAACCAACCAATCTCAATCACTCGATGAGTGAACCACCATGCGTTAGAGATCATTAATTCATGGAGATTAATGATTCAGATTGTTAACTAAATGAATGCATATACCCTTCATACTTAGATATATACACCAAAAGATACTGAAAATAGCAAACGAAATAGATAACAAATAAAACAAATTGAATTTAAAATTCTTTGATTAAATTCAAATTATAGTAGGAAAACATATATGCAAGAAAATTTTGTGTCAAATTTGGTATAAATAATTTAATTAGTTGTATATATATTTTTAAATAATTGTGAAATAATTTCAAACATTGGAAGAAAAATATTAGTGCCCTTTTTTCCATCCTTTTAATTTTTTTAATTACCTTTACCAATTTCTATCACAACTTCAATATAAGCATTTTTATACAGAATGAAAATTTGTAATCTATTTCAATTTAATTCTATTACTAAATAGTCCCAGTTAAATGAATTAATTACCTGCCTTTTGTTTGAATTCGGATTAATATAGAATATTTGAATAAAGAGAAGAAAAATATTAAAAGGAAAATCTTATATGGGGTATTTTTGGAGACGGAAAAGGGGTATTCATATATACACACACAGAGGATCCCTTATTTTCTTAAAATCCGGCCAATTCCTGTGAGCCGTTAGATGCATCCTATAGTGTAATAAATGCTGAACAAAAGAAATATTTCACTGTAATAAATGCTCCAATTATGTCACGGGGAATTCATCGGTTTCTCTCTCCATCTCTTCATTTTTTTCTCAAACATCTCTCTTCCCTCCCCCTACAATATTTATTATTGGATTCTTATATATTCTTCTTTTGCTCAAATCAAACCCGACATGATATCATAAATTTCTTCTCCTTTCCAAATATTTTTCTATCTTCGCTGTCTACCTTTTGGGTTCGTCAGTTTTCTACAAATGGAACAAGCTTAGTTCTTTAGCCAAGAATCTCACTGTATAATTGCATTATAAAGGAAAGACGACGAAGAAAATGATCTTAACTCTGCTCTCCATACTTCCCAAATATCTTTCTCTCTTCCGCATCTACCATTTGGTGCTGCTCGGTTTTGTGCAGATTATGAAACCAGCTTATTTCATTGAATAATTTGAAAAATAATACAGCAAGGATGATAAAGAATTCAAAATGATAGCCTACACTAAATAAGAACGAAAGCAAAGAAATATTTGAGAAAGAAGGAGAAAGAAATAAGGTGAAGAAAGCGAAATGTCATAGATAAATTCGAAAGAGTTGAAAAAAAACCTATAAAGAAAGAAAAAATCTTGTAGAAAAGTTGACAAGCATTTATTGCATGTTTTTTTTTTTAATATTCTGTCATTTTTCTACCGTAAGTAGGATGCATCTAACGGCTCATAGGAATTAGCTCCGAATTTTTGGGAACCCCCACTGGGGAAGAATTATATATATATATATATATATATATATATATATATATATAATATTATCGTTATCAAAAGTAAATGAATTATAATAATTAGATAGCTAGCGCTCTTTTCGTAGGACGAAATTGAGTATTATACGAGAGCATTATCATGTCAATGCAAAGAAATAAATTTTTTTCCAGAAAATTAAAAAAAAATTAAAAGATTGATTAGAATATGATATCAGTATCATCAAAAGTAAATGAATTATAATAATTAGATAATTAGCTCTCTTTTCCTTGGACGAAATTGAGTTATATACTAGAGCATGATCATGTCAATGCAAACAAATTGAATTTTTTTCCAGAAAATTAAAAAAAAAAATTAAAAGAGTGATTAGAAACTTACACGATTGAAGACCATGAAGCCAAGGTCCAAATCAACAGCATCGAAGGTAACAGTCTTCGCATGGCCGCCAAGGTATTGCTCCCTCTCATACAGCACAACATCAACGCCTGCTTTTGCAAGAGCATAAGCTGAAACCAGTCCACTAATCCCAGCTCCAACCACTGCCACTCTCTTCATCTTCGTCGACATTTCCCACACTATAAAACCTGTAAAATAACCCTTCAGGCTGATGATGATGATGATATAATTTTCAAGAATTTTCATGGACAAAAAGTTATATGGTGTGTGTGTGTGTGTGTATATATATATAAAATTTTTTTTGTATTGATATATTTGAAAAAGGACTACTTTTATTAAAACAAAACCAAGTACAGATTAAAAAGATTGAAGAGTACAGATTCAAATCAAGCAATTACTACTACTTGCATTACTTAAAATGTTAATGCAGAACAAAAGGATTACTTGGAATTGTGAAGTGATTGAAGAGTAAGGCAGAATGGTCGGAAATACAACCTGCAACTCGCTTGCTTTGTCCTCTCCTCACTCCTTTTGGTTTGTAGAGGCTAGCTGGAGTGCACTACTGCTGATAAATTAAGCTTTTAAGGTCAGAAAGAAGATAGTAGATATACACATTATTACATTTGTTAATCATATGAATTTATAATCAAACGTAAGTTTTAGGGGAAAGAACATAAATGTGATATAATTTTAATGGAAGTTACTGTATCCTTAAAGATATGCGTGGAAATTAATTAAATTGTTTTCTATCAAAATAAGTCTCTCTTTATTATTATTATTTCACAAAATTATTTTTTTATTAAAAAATACTTTACTTGTTTATATTATTTTTTTAATGAAATGAATTCTTTTATGCCCAAGTTCATACTTTTCCAAGTCAAGTTATTGCATTATCTATAAATTAATATTAAATTAGTAATGGTTATAAGTACTATTGATAAAAAGGCTTATTGTGTAAATTCCATATATGATGAATATATTTATAATTTCTTTCTATTTTAAATTTTAAAAAAAATTAAAAATGTAAATATGAGATTTTTTTAGCATAAATTTTTGAAATAATATCTTAAAATCAAATTAATAGACATTCATTTCATAGAATCCAATAGTTGAGATCATTGTTAGAGCATGAAATGAAACCTTTTTTATATTTTAACTACTAAATAATAAGAAATGAATTAGTTATTAGAAATTTATTTCAGATACTATATCAATGGAGGCTAACCTAATACATAAAGTACTCTACGTATTACGAAGGGAATTTAGGGACCCCAGGGTTTAGCATAAAACCATTGAACCCCCTACAGGTTTCAAATATGATCAAAGATCCCCCTACCATTACCATAAACCTTTGAACTTTATAGACGTTCAAACTTCAACTGAAGTATTTACAACCATGGAACTCGAACCTAGGTACTTTAGTTAGCAAAACAAAAATCAACCATTCGGCTATTCTCAATACTTATATTAATCAACATTAGATTATATATTGATGTAAAGATGCTACACATACTACTTGAAATGTATTATATATATTTTCTATGTTACTAGTCTAAAACTAGCCCTTAGTCAATTTAAAATTATATAATTATTACATAAATACATATATATATATTTCTCTAACTTTTAGACATTATTTGCAAGATATTTAAATTAGATAATTTTTTAGTGACACTTGAATATTTTTTAATTCTATCAAGTTAATTATAACAAATATTTTGTAACACGTAACATACGAAATATATATTATACATTTTAATTGGTTAACCTTAAATATTGTGATATGTGTAATATCTATTAATCTATATGTAGCACAAGTAGTGTTAATTCATGTAAATATCGATATAGTAGAGTGGATGATTTTTGACTTGTCAACTAAAGTGCCCTAGTTAATTTTAATAGATCTATGGTAATGATAAAGGGTATTTGATTATTATTTGAAATTTTAGGGGACCAATGATTATATGCTAAACCATTTTGGGTTGGGGAGGGGGGTGTGGGTGTATTGTAAGGAGGGGAAGGGAGGGGAGGAGGTGGGTGGGGGGCGTGGGAGGTGTGTGTGTGTTGGTGTCAACGTGCATGTACCATGCACATGTTATTTTGTACAACTTGTGATAAAACTAGAATATGATTTTGTTTCTTATTTTATTGTTTCTAGAAGTATATTTTAGGAAGTATTTGATTTATAATAAATATCTTCTTATATTAGGATATTGTTCCTTGTATCCTAATTAAAATAGGAGAATATTTATTTATGTCCTAAATCCTTTAGGAGATTAATTATAACACTTCCTATTATATTTCTCCTTATCCTAATGTGATTTTGATTAGAATTTTTACAGGATTCTAAGGAGATTTTGTCCAGGCATACCACTATATATACCGTTATATTTTCATAACGAAAGAGGGTGGTGTGTTGTGTGAGTTTAAGTTTCGGCATTCCAAAAATTAAAGAGGAGAGCTTCAATGAAAATAGGAATGTCTCTTTGATTTGATTTTATGAGTGTTTTATTCATGTATGAGGGTTGTAATCGTATATGAATTATTGATTAGGTCTATGTGAGTTAGTAAACACTTAAGAGAACTTGCGAGTTAAGTGTTTATGTAATTCAACATCAGATATCGTTGTTATGTATAACTTAACAGTGTGTTGTTAAGTTATCTGTGACAGAGAGTGGACAGTGTCACTAGAGTTTAAGATCGGGATTTTGTTTTACAAAGATTAAGTCAATGTGTGAGAGTGAGTCAGCACTGTAAAAGATCCTAAAGATTGTACAAACAAGAACTTAGTGAATTGCAGCTCTAAAGCTGTCTGTGGATGTAGGTTTTATAACCGAACCACGTAAAAATCCTCCTGTGCCGATTTACTTTACAGTTTACTGTTATATTTTTTATAATTGCACACTTCCATAACTTACATGTGGAAAGAAGAGGATTGTCGGTGTGGGGTGTGTGGGGGGATGGTGGGGGTTGGTGGGGGTCGGGTGCAGAGCAGATGGTGGTGGGATCCGTAATCAATTTCGTAGCATGAATCCAATGTGCAGAATTATGGACAAAAAGAAGATAATTGAGCCAACGAATGAAAACCAAGTTAAATTTAATTTAATTTGTTGTTTTGGTGGATATTTAAATTTTAAATATCAATATATTAATTAGAAAGAAAAAAACAAACTCTTTAAATGAGTGCTTTAACATCATATATGAATGGTCAACACGGATTCATTCATTAATAAATCGATGGCTATGCATCTTACATTAATGATGGATATTAACAATCGAAAATTTTACACTCACACCCGTAAGCATCAATATTTCTACAACTTATTTATATGGAGTTTATTTCAACTTATCTACAAATAAATAGAGTTTTTTTACTACTAACAATTTTTTAAAATTCTTATTTGTGTTAGGTTATAGCTCTTTTTTTTATATTTATAGTAAATATAAAATTTTCTCACAACCTCTTCTTGAGATTTATTAAAGTCTTGAAAAAATAAACTCTTATTCAATTTTACAATTCATATTTCATAACAAAACTCTTTTCAACAATTTATTATCATAAATCACTAGTTTAGTTATATAATCAAACAATCAACCTTTGAATAAAAGGGGAGTGGGGTGATCCCTAATAAATTCCCTATATATTATGAATCCATAGCGTAGAGTTATAGACAAAAAGAAGATGAACGAATGAAAACCAAGTTAAATTTAATTAAAGTTATTGTTTTGGTGGATATTGTAATTTTAAATATTAATATATTAATTAGAAAGAAAAACGCAAACTGTTGAAATGAGTGATATAAAATCATATATGAATGGTCAATATGGCTTTATTAATTAATAAATTGATAGCTACATATCTTAAATTAATGATGAATATTAGTAATCGATAATTTTACATTCACACCCCTAAGCATCAATATTTCTACAATTTATTTATGGGGTGTTTATTTCAACTTATCAACAAATAAAAAGAGCTTTTTTTACTGCTAACAATTTTATAAAATTCTTACTTGTGCTTGGTCATAGCTCCTTTTGTTATTTATCACAAATTTAAAATTTTCTCACAAACTCTTCTTGAGATTTATTAAAATTTTGAAATATAAAAATGTACTCTTATTCAATTTTCCAATTCATGTTCTATTCGTATTTTATAACAAAACTCTTTTCAATAATTTATTATCATAAAACTCTAGTTCATTTATATAACAAACCAATCAACATTTTAATAAATCGTAATCCTTATTTGAAAAGTCAAAACAAACCAACCTCAGACTTGTTTTAAATATAAGAGATATATATATTTTTTAAAATTGATAGATTTAGATATTGTAAGGGATATATAGAGCCAATTAAGGACCAATAATACATATGATTCTACTTATTAGTTTGTGAATATTTTTCTCTTTTAATCATTGATCATCTAGCATGCATTATTATCTCCTTCCTCATGTGTATATTTCTTTTGTGTCTTTCTTTAAATTCAAATTCTTTATGCTCTTTCTTTAGTAGTTAGCTCGCATATTTGTTTTGTCTCTTGCTTACTATTTTTTTAGTAGATTTATTTTTAAGCTTAAACATGCCAATTCCCACAAAAGTTTGTAGCCCCATCATAATATATCCAAGTCCTCGGATGCCGCACTACAAAAAAAAAAAACTTTTATACGTTGCTCTTTTGTGGCAGCATTAAGACCCGACTAAATGACTTTGCACGAACGACGCCTCCACCCCCAAATAAGGCAGTGTTACCACCAACGCAAATGACTTTTAATTTGTTTGTTAACCCTAACATCAATTCTTCTGCATTTGTTAACTCTGTTGCAACTAATTTCTCTCTGATCAATTCTTCTGCATTTGTTTTTGTTTGCGATTTCGCATTTCGGTAAATTTTTAGAATGCAATTGTTGATTCACACATTTGTTTCTGTGTTTTGGTGATTTAAATTTGCGTTTGCCATGGATATCTCTCTCGCTAATCAGGCGTTTTGGTAATTTGCGTTTGCTCTTTACTTTTTCTCTTCTCCTTCTAGCTCTACTCTTGCATTTGCTGATTGAGGTAACTATTTACTCTTGCGTTTGCTATAGATTAAAGTTTTTTATTACGGTTTTTGTAGTTGCATTTGCATTTGCAAACATTTGGTTTCTATTTGCTCGATTTGTTCTGTAAAAGCCTTCATTTCTTCTGGGTTCGAGAGTGGTTTCAACAAGTGTGTGAGGGAAAGCTTCATTTATGGTGTGAGGGAAAGCTTTAACTCTCTGTGCTCGTTTCTCTTTTGCAGATTTGTTCAATAATTTATGCTATATCTGGTTTATTGATAATTCTATACTTAGGTTCAGCTTAATTTAACAAATCCTTTTGTTAGTTTTTGTTAATTTAACTATATATATTTAATTCTAATTTGTTGGATTAACTCTAAAAATAATCAGCTTAGTAATATTTGATTTTCAAGTTTGTGAAAGTATTTTCATTGTGCAATTTTTGATCTTGTATTACAAAATTATGTTGATTTCATTAATTTATAACTACCACATAAACACTGCATATTTTTAATAAGCTATAACATGGGTATCCCTACTCTCCAATATTTTTGTAAATTTTGGTGAATCTTGTAGGAAATGGAAACACATATCAATGGTTCCTGTTTCTTAGTCTTTACTCATCATAAATTTGTGATATATTCATGTAATTTGTAATCGTATAAGGCATTTGCTGCTTGTGTTATGATGCTCTACTTTGGAAGAGAGGCTTGCTCTGTTTGAACTGAGAGGCTGTAGGGAGGCTTGCTTTGTTTCGAATGGAAGGCTGCTAGGAGCCCCTCTCCTCTAATGTTGATGCATGATATCTGATATAGGCCTTACCTTTGTTTCCAGCATTTGCCAAGTATTATTGGCTTGCATTTATTCCCTTTAAAGCTCAACGTGTAGCTAGTAGGTGTCATTATAAAAGTAATCTAATCAATTAAATATAACATTTTGTCTTCCTTATATTAGGCCGCTTACATCATATACACAACACATGGTCTAGCGAAAATCTAATGTTTAAAAAAAAATCAGTGGGCAAATCACAATGGGCCATCCTTTCTCTTCTCTGTTTTATTTTTATCTTAATTGAATTCATTTTGTCCATTACATGAGTCAAATTTATTCTTTGATTATTATTATTATTATCATCATCATCACTACTTTTTTTTGTTTTCCTTTTATCATTTGTATTTTTCTTTTAACAGGATGAGGATGTTTGGGCGTCAAGAGCAAGTAAATTCTGTTTTTTGAGGTGAAACTAAGCAAAAGGTTGTTTTTAGCTTCAATTACAAGATTCAATTCAATTGCATGTGAGACTTTTTTTTCCCTGATGAATATGGTGAGTGTTGTCATCCAATCATATTACATTGACTAGTAATAGTAATAATAGTGAAATTGTAGCACGATAGCAGCATAGGCTGAAACCACTTCTTTTTTTCTTTAAAGCTTGGACAAAGATTTTGTCTCTATTATTGGCCATGTAGTGAAAGTTGTCATGGAGAACAAGGAAATAATAGTGGGAAATAAGAGTTTGATGCTCGACAATGACATTGTCATTCCAGCTGATGCTAAAGAAATATTGAACATTCATGTGGCTGAAATCACTAACAAACTTGATCAACAACATTTTTAAGTATTTCTAATAAAGGATATGCCTAATCTCTAGTTGATTTATTTTTTTAACACAGTAAGATGATGTCTGATAAAGTGAAATATAGGTTTCAGATGATTTCATCTTAACGATTACAAGTCTATTGCCATCTCTAGTTGTCCTTTTGGCTTTGCAGTTTTCTCTTTGTTGTCTCTAGTTGGTGGTGGTTTTTTTTTTTTAATTAAATTTGTAGTTTGAAGTAGTGTTGGTTGTGGTAAGCTGAACTTTATTTATTTATTTAGCTTTTAGCTTAAACTACAGAGAACTCAGGGAGCTATTCTTTCACTTCACCTAGAGAAAAAGATTTGTTTAAGAGTGATAATATCTTTGCTGCATTTAGTTGTAAAAGTTTGCTGCAGTGCTGGATAAAAATGTTAGTTAGCTTTTAGACTGTTGTGCTATGCATGCTTGGCTTGTTTGGTTTAGGATTTATACACTAGCTATGAAGTGGTTTGTTCTTGTATTGAGTTCATTTTTGTCGTTCAAATCATATGCAGAGGGAAAATAAGAACTTGCAGGATCTAAGTAGTGTTTTTGTATGTAATGTTGCTGAACGAGAGCCCTTGGATAGGCCAACGCAAGGTTTATAAAAGAATTTGATCACATAGAGGGTGAGTTTTGGTGAATTAGTTAACTTTAAATTCTAAGCTTGTTGATTATTCTTGATTCCATATGATACTAGACTAATTGAAACTTGAAAATTTCATGTTTAAAAAATTCTTCAAAATGTAAATTGGCTCATGAGTTGGAGTGCTTAGTTTTGGTAAATGCTAATATTTAAAATCTTTTTGTTATTATTATTATTATTTTTTATATTGGTGTACATATAGTTTAATTTTAATATGATTTTGTTGATTGAAAAATGTTATCATAGTACTCTTTTATACCTAAGCTTTCATAGTAATCATTTGCTGTTCTAAGGGCAACCTTTGAGAACTTCCCAAAAGTTAGGTTGTTAAAGATTGTGAAATTGAAAGACACGGGATTGCTTGTTGCATAAAATGCACAAGAGCTAAATGATATTAGTGATCCTCTTTTCAGCTTATCAGCCTATTAATTTGCAGGCTTTACAATATCTGTACATATTTTACAAGTTAAAATCATTCATTTTGTACAGGCTTTTATTGTAGGTCTCTGGCACACTTTAGGGATTATATAGGTTTTTATTTTGATTTTTGTATGTTATTTTGTTCCCACTTGATTTTGTACGTAAGTAGATGTTATATAAATCTTTCCTGGAAAATTTTCATTTGTTTTTTTTTTGGTTGCCGTAAGTAGGTAGCAGCTAGATATTTGGTTTGCTTACTTAGAATATCTTTTTACAGTGCTTTTATGATTGAGGATCATAAATGAAGCTTAAAGCTTTTAACTAACAGCTCTATTTAACAATCAGATTCAAGAATTTATGACTGCTTATGAGGTAATTATTGTTCTAATATTTTGAAGTGGTACAGTCCAAAAGTGAGAGAAATTATGGCAATGGAGTTAAGTAACCATTTAACCCAAAATCTTAAGTTATTAAGTAAAGGTTTAAAAATCAAAACTTAAGTCTAGCATTATATAGTCATTGATTCTTTGTAATTATCGTATATGACTTGCAACTGCAGTCTTATCTTATATTTTTAGATCTCTTTTCTTGCAAATAAAATTCTAATCAAATTCAATTCCAGGATATCTATTAATTACAATGCTAATATCCAGGATTTGTATCTTAGGCTGCTGAGTTCTTGGATTGTGATTGCACAAGAGGTATTGCAATTTGTTCAGAAGGCTTTTTTTTAGAAGGCTTTATCTGCAATTTGTTTCAGAATTTGTCATATTGGAATTCTTTCCTCTCTCAGGTTCATACTTTAGTGCTTAAACCCATCTTTCATTCTATTATTTCACATGTTTCATGGGCGATCTTATCTTGTAAATTGTAAATTATATGTTAATAAGATGTAAATGTATGAATATTACATTGTATGCATGTTTGGTTATTTCATGTAAATTGTATGTTAATAAGATGTTAAAAACTCAATGACTTGTTTTCTTATATACTTAGATTAACATTATGTGAATACATATATTTATCCAAATTTTTAAAACAGAAGTACTTAAAGAACAATACTTTTTTTTTAACAATTTCATTCACTTAAATAAAACTAAAGAGAGGATCAAATTATGAAAATCAAGCCAAACAGAAATTGCTATATATACAAAGAAAGGACTCTTGTGCATTGGATTGCTCAAGATGATCACCAAAGTAATTGTTTGCCCCTAGAATGTGGGTCAGGATTGGATCATATGAAGCATTATGCTCTAGCTGTACCTGCCATTGATCACTTCCATTTGCATGTTTTGCTCATACGTTTTGTCTAGTTGTAAAGCCTGCAGTTGTTGCTCTTCCTCACCACCAAAATCAAGCTTCATCCCCGTTGAATTGCTGAGTTCAGAATAAGATTCACACACATTGTTGTCTAGCATTAAGGATTGACCCAAATCCATTCACCTTAAACACCCCATAACCAAAATCAATTCATCTAAACAGCCCATAATCTAAATTAATTGTCCTAAACACCCATAACCCAAATCAATTCCCATAGACACCCTATAACCCAAATCAATTCACCCAAACACCCTATAACCCAAATCAATCACATAAACAGCCATAACCCAAATCAATTCACATTAACACCCATAGCCCAAATCAATTCATCTAAACACCCCATAATCTAAATCAGTTGCCTAAACACCCATAACCCATATCAATTCCCCTAAACACCCTATATCCCAAATCAATTCCCTTAAACACCCTATAACCCAAATTAATTCACATAAACGCCCATAACCTAAATCAATTGACCTAAACACCTCATAACCTGAATCAATAAATCAATTCACCCTATAAACCTTTCTTATACTTTCTTCTCTTGTTTAGATTAAGGCCTCGTTAAGTAATGAGTTTTAAGATCATATAGGTTTTAAATCTTAGATACCAAGTACTATTGTATCTAAGATTTAATTAGATATGTTAATCATTAAATTAATTCATGCATTTAACCTTAGACCCATTCAAGAATTATTAATAGAAATATGTTTTTTCATTCTCTTCCTAATCATAGGATGATAATGAAGATCAGAATGTCTAATAATAATTCTTGAATTGTTCGATTGGACAGTTTAAGAATGTATAAGTTTGTATGGTAATTAGTATAGTACCTCAGGTTTTGTTTCACTTGATTGATTTTCAGTGGCACTCCTTTTGTTCTCTGGGTACATATTAGATGAATGTGGTGTTTTATAACATCCATAAATCTATTCGTCTACTTAGAGAACTAAAGGGAGATGCTACCGAAATTTCCATTGAGGTGGAACAAAACTTGAGTAGTAATTACCATACAAACTTATGCATTCTTAAATGGGATAGGATCACCTACCTTTTAGAGAATGGTGGAGGGGATAGGCTTCATATTACATATATATATATATAATCATTTGTTATATTAAGTTTTTGAGTTACATTTATCTTTTTGTAGTGAATTTTCAAAGGCATCCATGGACAATAGTTGGATTAATATGCCAAATAGGCTAACCAAGCTATGCATTGTGGGGTTGATAGATTCTTGGATTTTGCATTTACGAATGCAGTTGGTGATACAAGAATATATTGTCCATGTAAAAGATGCAAAAATAGGTTTTTTTTATGAGAGATGGTAAGAAAACATATTATCGTGAATGACTTCTTGCCAAATTATAAAAAATGGACAAAGCATGGGGAGCCTTACACATCTTACCACACAAACCAAGAAGCTGAGGCTAGTGATGATTCAATTGACAATGATGATATGGTTGGGATGGTGCATGATGCAATGGGTATTCCAATTATGGATTCTAATGTAGATCTTAATATTCAGTTGAATGACGAAAATGTTGGGGGTCTAAATAATGAGACTAAGAAATTCTTTGAGTTGCTTCAAGAGGCAGAGTGCCCTTTATATGTATATTAGGATCTGTGGAGTCAACACAAGCTAGACCACCTCATGGTCCTTCCCTTGGTATTGAAGAGTGGGGTGTTAGCCCTAAGGCTACATGATAATTTTAATGATAATAATACACATTGATTAATTGAGATTTACTAACATGTTTATTTATGTGCAAGAGTAATATCATTGAAATAATTGTAAAATCAAGAAAAGGCTTAATAAAATGAAGTGTTGAAGCTAAGGAGAAGACTACATGTTAAAGGCACCAAAGTTTAAGAACAAGTTTTGATTCAAGGAATGTGACACATGAGCAATGTTCAATCAATTGGTCATATATTTCTCTACAAATGTCCAAATAACGTGATTCTTGAGCCTTTGGAAAGCTTCTCAATTTACAACATTTCATATGTTTTAAAGAAATTCAAATTTCAAGTGTAAGGTTGTCCAAATCATCATGCAAGTTGAAAGATAAATAGAAGTAGCTGACATGAGCACCAAATACTCTTGTGGACATATCTTGAGCTACAAATATCAAAATGACTTGATTCTTGTGGCATTGGAAAAAGACTTAATGAATCACATTTCATATGTTTTGAAGAAATTCAAATTTCAAACGGAAGGCCGACATAATTGACATGCAATTCGGTGGACGGACACAGAGAAGAAAAATCAACTCATTTGAGCACCGAATGATGTTTTATCCATATCTTGAGTTAGAGATATCCAAATGACTTGATTCTTGTGGCATTGGAAAGATGATTAAATGGAGCAGATTTAATATTCTTTGAAGAAATTCAAATTTCAAACAGAAGGCCGACATAATACACATGCAAGTCGGTGGACTGACACATGAAAGAAAAATCAAGTCACATGAGCACCGAATGGTGTTTTGGCCACATCTTGAGCTAGAGATATCCAAATGACTTGGTTCTTGATGCGTTGGAAAGCTTGTTCAATTTTTCAGATCTTTTTAGTTTTGAAGATTTTCAGATTTCAAACAGAACATTGACAAAAATGGCAGACAAGATTACAGTTTTTATGATGGGCAGAAAATTTGGAGATGGTGTCTTCACTTGATTAAGTTTATCTCATTTGCCTATAAAAGGAGCCCTTCTCCCATGCATTCAACAAGAGCAGGAGAAGCATTTTATCAAGCAAAAAAATAAGAGAAATATCAAGTCTAGAGAGCTTTTATATTCTTTATCTACTCTTTGAAGAGAGTTGTACTTTTGTTGTAAAAACTTATCTTTGTTCTTGTATTGTGGTGAGAGTGAGATCTTCTTGTAAAGGATAAAAGTTATCCTTGAGAGAACTCTTTCCTTGGTGAGGTTGTTCATCAAGAAGAACTCTTGGTGTGGTGTTATCAAGAGTTGAAGGAAGTTGCCTTGGTGAGGTTGTTCATCAAGAAGAACTCTTGGTGTGGTGTTATCAAGAGTTGAGGAAAGTTGCCTTGGTGAGGTTGTTCATCAAGAAGAACTCTTGGTGTGGTGTTATCAAGGGTTGAAGGAAGTTGCCTTGATGAGTGGTGTTATCAAGAGTTGAAGGAAGTTGCCTTGGTGAGGTTGTTCATAAGAAGAACTCTTGGTGTGGTGTTATCAAGAGTTGAAGGAAGTTGCCTTGGTGAGGTTGTTCATCAAGAAGAACTCTTGGTGTGGTGTTATCAAGAGTTGAAAGAAAAAGTCTTGGTGAGGTTGTTCATCAAGCAAGTTGTAAAGATTTCTACAACTTAGTGGAAAGCTTAGCTCGTAGAGCTAGGACCCGTGGACGTAGGCAAGGTTTGCCGAACCACGTAAATTGAGTTTGCACTCTCTCTATCCCTATCTCTTTATATTTACTTGCACTTGTGATTGTTCTTTATTGCATTCTCTTGATTGCATTCTATTTTCATCTTCTTCACCTTTGTTCTTAAAGAAAGATTTAAATAATTTTGATCTTTCAAGAAAAGTTTTCTAAATCCGTTTTTATAAATAAAAACCCAATTCACCCCCCCTCTTGGGTTGCCATACCTGGGTCAACATGGGGTTCAGGGTATAAAATGCACTTAGATTTTAATGAAACATGGCAAGTTATAAGTCCGAATGCAAAGCGATTTAAGTCTTAACTTGGTGCCATTGCACGAGATGGTCATAAAGTTTCTTTAAATTTTGCTAATTGGCCAAGTATGCTAGAGAATGTGTTAGAATATATTTGGAGAGAAGTGAAGGTATGACATTTAATTGTATAATGATTTTTATTTCTTTTTATTTCATTTTACAAATATAATTTACTTTTGATTTCATTTTGTAAGATAATACAAATGCTCCAGATGACTATGGACCTTACTATTTAAAGAATGTAGGAAAATTGTGGAGGGATTGGAAAACTAGAGTGAAACGCGATTACTATCAAAAGTATCACACAGATATGGAATGTTTGGCATTCACTCCTCCTAAGGTTGTTGAAGAACAGTGGAGATCACTTGTAGCTTATAGGGGATCTGAGGAGGTTAAAGTAAATAAATTTTGTAAATGTATAGTAATAGTGGCTTATTGGCATAACATTATCTAACTATAATTGTATATATCATTTGTAGGCAATTGCAGCGAAGAATAAGGCTAATTGTTCACAACAATCTGTACTTCCAAGGACGGGTCGAACTTCTTTTGCTAAAAAAAGAGAAGAGGTTAGTTTGTTATCAATATATTAACTTTTAAATTTTCTATTCTTCTAATTTGTCCCTTATTATTCTGTAGATGAAAAAGAAGGGAAAAAGTACAGATAAAATAAGTGTATTCATGGAGACTAGAGTGGGACGTGATGGTAGGGTAGTTGATGATAAAAGCAATGAAATTATTGTAAGTATTGCAAATTAATAATTTATTTTGCGTTTAATTTTGAATCACTTTATTTATATGAATGCTTCTTTTGTAGAGCCAATTCACTGATCATCTATCTCAATTGCCTTAAGAAGAACAAACCAGTGTGGCAAAGGATAAAATATTCACCAATATTTTGGGACCTGATGGTCATGGATATGCTAAGACTTTTGGTCATGGGCCATCACCATCATATGTGAGATGCCAAAGTTCTACTCAGAATGAGGTGGAAAGGCAAAAGGAGATGAGTGCACTAAAATCTCAACATGTTGAATTGAACAATGACTATGATGGTTTGGAGGTTGAGCATAACAATTTGAAGATTGAGCATGACACTTCAAAGGATGAACATAATAATATAAAGGTACAATTTGAACTAATGCAGTCATTCTTGCAACGTAATTTTCAGAATTTTGATGAGGAGATGCACCAAACAAGGAGTGAACAGGTATAAAAGAAATTATTAATCATGTTTCTTAGAAAATTTAGTATTTGTAAGATAAATTATAAGTTTTATGTTTTTTATTGACTGGTTCATGATGCCTCTAGTGCACATCGATTGCATTAACTTATGGTTAGTATTATTTGTTGTGTATCGAGTATTTGGATTATGATTTGGAATTTACATTCAAATGGTTTTTCGGCTTTTACAATGTAAGTTAGATACTTGAAGTTGGTTGTGAAATTGAATGATTTTTTAGTATGAATATATATATTATAATTTTTTATGCAGGCTTGTTAAGCTTGCATTTATGTTTTCAGCTAGTATCCTAGTACAGATTCTTATGCTCTTTTTGTTTTCAGGTATGCTCTTTGGATATTTGCATTTATATTTTGATACCAATTACTCTTTGTGCATTGTATTTATGGTTCTTAAACTTGAATTGTTTTAGTTTGATTTTGTATAAGTCTTGAATCAACTACTAGCTACTGCCAGTGGGGTTAAAAGCATTAATAGCTATCTGTGTCCTAGTTTGTTAATTATTATTATTCTAAATGGCCTGCTCATGATGCTGATTCATGTGTTTTGGAATTTTTATGGAAGTGTAGTGAGTTAATGGGTTTGTTGCTGAGTGCTCCTATTTGCTTGAAAATTTTTGACAATGTTTGAAGTGTTATTGTTAAGCATTGAGGAATGTGATTGCAAGTGGGCTTGGTGATCCTTGAAGGGTATTTGTTGGAGATGATTGTCTGATTAACATATTCCTTAATCATGCACTGATTGGACAAACATAGCTTTAAATTGATTGATGATTGATTGGCCTATTATCTGGTTTGTTTAAAGTTAAATTGATTTAAAAAGGTATTTAATTAAAGGGTATTTTTCTGGTTTATCAACCTATTAAAGTTAGTTCAAAGTTGTTAAATTACTAATAATTGGAGAGAAATCTTGTGAGGATAGTAAAGACTTTGGACATGATGGATTTAACAATAAATTAATATGGTGGCAGTTCCTTGTTGAGTTGTTGTATTGATTGATGGTTTTCTTTGCTGGTGTTGTTTCGTTGCTTCATGATGTAGTTAGTTAGTTAATGACACTAAACTCTGAACTAAAATTTTAAGAAAGCATGCTGTGACATTGAAGCAAGTCATGTTTGGTTATAGAAAATAAGATCATTATTTTAGTTTAACGGTACATGTCATAAGTTTACTATATATGACAACCATGATTTGTTTGTAAATATTCTCATTTTGATGATTTTATTAGTTGAGTCATATTTCAGTTTATGCTACAATGCTCTAATACTTTGTAATTTTGTGGAGACGATAGTTCATTTAGCTTCTGGAACTTGTATTAATGTTGCATGATGGGATTTTATTACCTGCTACAGATGAACTTTTAAATTAAAGAACTGAATTTATTTATTTATTTTTAATTTCCAGGTGATGGAAAAGGGCTGGATAGATGATGATAAGGGTGAAGTTGAGTTGTTCAAGTTCTTCAACGGTTTTGCATGTTTTAAATAGATTGATAATTTGACATATTTACTAGGTTTTGGATAGCATTAGAAGTGTAGTTAAGTTTTGGATGGTTTTTTTCAATGAATTTTTTTTTGTTTTCTTTTGTTTATACTATTACCTATTAAGAAATTTGAAAATGTTTGATTGCTATGCTAGTAGGGTTTGGTTGAGAAATTTGAGCTTTGAAGTGTAGTTAGATTTCTCTGGTATAATATGTTAAACCTTTGAACTTTGTTGGCAATTGAGAAATTTGAAATGACTTTAAAGTGTAGTTGAATAATTGAGTATATGTTTTTGGTATGTTAATAACTTTCACAAAATTATTTTGTTGAATTATGTCCTTTAATATTGCTAGAAACAAATGCTAATGAATAAGGAGAATTAAATAAAAAAGCACTTTTTTAAAGAATTTTATTAAGTTAATGAATAATGGTAAATTGGTAATTTCAAGTAACACTAAAAATTGAGGGTAAAATTGTAATTCTATAAAATTTAAAATTACAATTATTATTTTTAATTTTAAAATCGCATTTAAAAAGAAAAAGCTGTTACAAGCAAAATGCAAATTTGAATGGATTTGTTTTAAATTTAAAAATTACATTTTTCACCAAAAAAAAAAAGCCATGACAAATAAAAATGAAATTTTGAATGGATTTCAAATCAGGGGCAAATTCGTAATACTGGGCCATTGAGCCTTTTACGGTAGCCACTTCCACCGTCGTAAATGAGATGATGTATATGGCTTTCTACGGCTGCAAGGAAGTCGCCGTAAATGACTATGATCCCGCCACAAATGACCTAACGGGCCGCCGTAGAAGATTTATGGCCCATATTATCTACGTCGACCCAAGGCCCGCCGTATGGCCAACGCAAAAGACCTTTTACGGTGGCAGAATAGCCGCCATAAATGACCCATTTTTTTGCAGTGCCGGTGTAATCAATTTATTGTGTTAATAATAATGAGTTTTAATTAATGTTTATTGTCCTTCCAAGTCTTTCTGAGTCAAATGATGAGAACATGTGAAAGGGAAGAAAATGCAAATTGGTATTTTGAATGGTATGGTTGGTGTGATGGAGGCTGAACGATCTCTTATTGTCCACATGTTTTCTGTGCTCATGTGCAACTTGGTTCCCCGTCACGTTGTACAATCAAATACCCCCAAAAACAAAATTATATATCGTCATAATATAAGACAAACATAAAAAGCTAACTATTACTATTACTCTTACTTAAATATAATTAGGTTTGGTACTACATGCTTGTTAGACAAATATCAGTGATTAATTTGTCACAAGTTGATATATTTATATACCTTATGAAATGAATGAACCATTAATTTGTCACATATATATGTTGCAAGTCCCTCGCTCGAAGTTAATTCAATATTACAAAAATTAAAATATATATATATATATATATATATATATATATATATATTTGCATGTATGTATGTATGTATTTATATATAAAACCTTCTACTGTATAAAAGTTATATATTCTATTCAGAATATTGAGAATCCTAACTTTAAACATTCTTTATTTTTACATCATAAATCATGATCAACATGATGCATTTCTACTATCATAAGTCAATATTTAATTATATTATTCAATTAATAGTATATTATTATTAACTATAAATCAAACTTCAATATTCTTAATCCATGTAAGAAAACACATTCTTTTAACCAATAAAATTCCAAATTTTGGTGTAAATTCATATTCTTTCCTATAGAGGTGGGCATAATTATCCAAACCGACCTGATTGGATTTACTTGAGCCGAATTGGGTTTGGTCGGTTCTATACATGTATTCAACCTAAAAATGGGTAGAATTTGCAAGACCTAAAGAATATCGGGACATCGGGTATTAAATTCTGGACCCAATGAGACCTGATCCGATGGAAGGTTTTTCAAATTTCATATTTTTTGAACACGTGTCAAAATGTTATTGGAGGTTATCTATCCTTACTATAGGCTTCACCACACTAAAATCATGAAGTATATAAACATATTTTTCCAAAAATCCCTGGAACCAAATTTTGAAAACCTAATTTTATAAATCCCTGACCTAATCCCCAACGATACCTACCTAACCGTCGACTGTTTGTCTACTGCCAGCCGTGTTCTCGTCGCGCCAATGTTGGTCTGCTACCTCTTTCACTAAGCATTTGAAGGCTGACTCGACATTGTGAAATGGCTCCCAAGTTAACTCGATTCCTTTAGTCGGCTGTTGCTGGCTGACATTTTTGTGTTTTCTATTGTTTACCTTTCACTTAGATGTTAAACTTGTTATTTGAGACGATTGAATTTTTAATTGATTGATTCTTCTGCTTGGCTACCCTGGTTTGATTCTTCTGATAGAAAGCAAGCTATTTGTTTTCTTGTTATTGGTTCAGTTATCAATATAAGTTTTTTTTTTGTGTAGGTATTATGAGAAGGGTGTAAAGGCCTCGATTGACGAAGACATGGAGTACTGGGTGGCTTTGGAAATGTTAATGAACTTGATATAAAAGCTAGTGAAGCTTTTCTCCAAAACCCTTTTCTTCAAAAGCTTTCCCACTACTACAAGGACTTGGCCTTTCTAGCTAACCCCCCATTAGACCTAACCTGACTTGAAACCCTTGGATACAATTGGTTTTATACAGTTTTTTTGTTAACTAAACTTGGGTAGCTTTGACCTTACTCAAATAATTGTCAGGTAGAGTTGATCAGGTCCGAACTTGACCTGACTCGGCAATTGCCAACCCTTACTTCCTACTATAAGCATTATGGAACACATGGTAAGTCTATTATTGTAAAACAAAAATCTGTCTTTTATAGTTATACTGATGTGATATGAGAATCAGATAAAAATTTTGTAACATAAAGTCTAAAAATAGTAACAACATGTTTGGTGTGATATGATACTCGTTTATTAATTTTATAGTTATATTGATGTGATGTGGTATGGTTGGTCCGATAGAGGCTGAACAATCTCTTATTGTCCACATGTTTTCTGTGTTCATGTGCGACTAGTTTCCTAGCCACGTTGTTCAATCAAATACCCCAAAACATAAAAAATTTCAAATAGATGGGTACTTCCAGGATATTCCATTACAATACACCACTATATATAACTATATACTATCCATTTTGTTCAAACTTCGTCATATAGCACAAATTAACAAATGAATTAGAGAGAATGGGTAATGGTGATTGCTTACTTTATGGTCAACTCTTCAAACATAGTCTTAAATCAGGCATGTCAACATTTTGTAAAACTTTGTGAGAGAGAGACATGATAATCATACAAATCCAATAATATGTGCACGCGCACACACACACATATAAATACACACTTAATCTAACGTTATGGCAAGATTCGGGCCTATTGTAAAGATAATGCATCAAAGATATTGTAATATACTAATATTAGACAAAGTATCCACATTATATTGTATTACTTCTTCTCTAATTAATTTATTATGTTGCTCAATGCTTGGGGATGTAGAGGGCTTTAGGACCCAATGTATTAGGGTTTTAATAAGCAAATATCTAATAGATTCTGAAAGCTTTCTAGGATAATCTAGCGGCTAGGCAACTTGCTTTCTATTAAATTTTGAATCACTTGAGTCATAAAACTTTAAATGATTAGATGAATTATTGTATGAAATCTGATTAAAAATGATAGGCCTATCTAGATTTAAGCTAGGCTTAGAGTTGTTTGAGTTTTACATTGGTGTACTTATGAGAAAAATCATTTCCTCTTATTCGTTTAATAAAATTGATATTTAAAATTGTTATACTGTTTAAGAGTTATAAATCTGTATTTGGCAAATTGAGAAAGTATGTGACATATCATTTGTTGATCCCAAGGCAACTTGCTTTTTGTTAAATTTTGAATCACTTTGGAGTCATAAGCTTTAAATGATTAGCTAAATTATCAAATCAAATTCGATTATAAACGCCAGGCCCATCTAGATTTAAGCTGGGCTTAGAGTTGTTTGAGTTTGACATTGTTGTACCTATGAGAAAAATCATTTCCAATTATTTTATAGTAAAATATGTTCTAAAGTTTAAAAAAATTGATATTTAAAATTGTTATGTTGTTTAAAAGTTATAAATTTGCATTTGGTAAATTGAGAAAATACATGATATATTATTTGTTGAGGTATGATCTAGAACCAAACTCGAGGGGGCCAGTAAGAGACCCAATCCACATACAACATGCAATACTTCTCTTAAATGCCCAACATACATACAATAGTACTCTTTCTAAAATACAACATGTAATATAAAAGATGTTGTTATTTAAGCCTCATCATATTTATTAGTAAGCCCCACCACAAGGATAAATATGTAAAATGAAACATAATGAATTTCTTTCTGCCCTTTCTTCCTAACTTTTCAAATTTTTTTATCGTTCTTTTCATTTGTCAAATAACAAAAGCAAAAGGTAAGCTTGTTTGAAAGATGTTAATGGAGACAATAAATACTCTTTGTTTTTGTCGGTTGTAGGAAATTGACATCTATGGTCCAGTTAACTCCAGGTAAATGAATAGGTGTCACTCTTCTAGTAGTCTGTGTAAAAATTTGTGTCACAATTTTGATAACCAACAAGTATGACAATTAAATAATTAAAAAAATAAAACAAACAAATAGGAAAGACTCAAATACTTAGCCGACCGTAATTTTCCACTCTCTAACTCTTGATCTCTTTCATTCACTCTCAAATCTCATTATCTCATGGTCTTATAAAATCTCATCATCTTATCCATTCTCATCAACTCATCATCACTCATTGTGGACGTTTTTGCTATGGATCTCTCTTGCTATCCACAGGCTGTCCTTTTGAGTCTACATATCCAACAAATGGAGAAGAAATCGATTAAGATCTGGCAAAAACTTTTTGAGTAACGAATTCTCTTTTTTTTCGCTTGATTATAAATCTCTCTTGCTTCCTTTCTATTTTTTATTCTTTTTTCTAGTTCTAATCCATTTTTTTATTATGGGATTTGAAATAGTGTTATTTATGATTGTTTTCTCAAACAATGCCTTGTTTGAATCGAAGTTGTGTTCTAACGTTTTTCGAAGGCTTGAATGGAGTTATGTTTCTAAGTAAACAAAGGTGTATTGTGAGTGGGGCTTCCATCCTACTCCAAGCACTTGCGACATCGGCACAGCTTTTCTAAGTTGTTTTTGAATCACTTAGAGCATCATATGGATCAAGTCATAGAGACAAGACCTAGAGAAATGATAGAGTCGCCACCCAGGTTATTAACCATGGAAAAATATGGATGACAATAGTCGATCTCTTGCTTCTTTGGACCTAACTACTTCATGCCTTTGGAGACGGGCTTGAAAAGTTAGATACAGGTGACACCCCCTTGGACATTAAATCGGCCTCCAGTAGGGTCTTTTGAGTCTAAGTTTTGGGTGACTAGGGCTATCGAATCTTAATCCTCAGATCATCATGCACATGCAACCGCATTTTATCTTATTATTACATGTGAGGTGAAAAGTTCATATAAATATATAGAAAGAAGAGAGAAAATTGATTACATAGTCATCAAACATGGGGGAAGGGATTGAGGATTACAACAATTCAAATAATATTGCAGGAAATTGAATGTTAACTTAAGCTAAGAGAGTTCTAAACTAACCCTTCATCATCAAATAGAGGTATTAGTAATGACAAGCATAATTTAAATTAAATATCAACTAAATCTAGTATAGCATTTATCATGGCAGCTCGTGTGTAATTTTAGTGGTTATTTTTCAAATATTTGCTCGATCGACCCAACTGCATTTTTGTGTTTTAGAAAATGAAAAGTTAGATTTGCATTTAATAAATATAATCTAACTTTCTTCGTATCATTGTGCATGCTTTATTTTTAGTAACTTTTACAATATTTCCTAAATTGACTTAAAAAGTGGTTTTTGAAATTTAAAATTGTTCTTTGTATAATAGTTTATATGCAAATCGATAAATGTTTTAACTTATTATATATTATGTTTATAAGCACCATCCAATAGTAGTTTTATAGCACTTTTTTTATTAATATTTTAGTTTATTGCCGAAATGCACTTTTGATGAGTAATTATTGGGACAAATATTGCCATGTGATGTGTGGTTCAACGAATGTAGATCTTTAAACATATTCACTAGAGGTTTGTTTTCTTTATTAATTTTCAAGGTTGTGATAAATATTGTATGCATCAAATGTAGTCAAGTAATGTCAAAACTAAAAATATTGTCTTTGATTAATGTGCAATGTCCTCGTTAATGTGAAAGTTTTAGATCTGCACTTTTCCTTGGTTTTTGGACTTATGAGTTGAACTTATCAGCCTTATGTTGATTGCTAGAGCTAAGTTGCTGCATTTAGTGCTCCACTTTTACTTATTTCAACTGCATTTGTTGTCTTTAATTTTCTTTTTCGTACTTCTGAGAGTTATGCATGTTTATTTTTTTAATTTTTTTCTTTTTGTTATAATTTCTTGACTATTGTTTTCACTAATAAAGTGACCACCTTTATAATAATAAAAGAAATCTTAATTAGTATCTCAAAGGGTTCCTCATTATGCAGGAAGTCGATTCTCATTATTATTGTCATTGAATCAGGTAAGTGCTTCTAAACTTAGAATGGTATAACACTTAAAAATTGAAGGATCCTTTTACAAGGAATAGAGTTGATTCATAGCACTAATAGATACTATTATTATATACAAAGAAAATTTAATTGGTGAGGTATGAGCTTGTAATGTACAAAAGAGTTTTTTAGAGTTACTAAGAGAACCTTATGTGTTTTCTCTTCTTCTCCTTTACTATTTTTTGGTTTGCTTTACTGTTCTTGTTGGTTAGGTTTGCTAAATCAATTTTGTTCAATACATTTAATAATTTTTGAACTTCTTTCCATGATTTTGGCAGGTGATGATACAAGTATCTTTTATGTATTGTGGTGATATAAGTATTCGCTTATGTATTGGAATTCTAATTGTACGTTAGAGCCTATTAGTTAAAAGTGAACTTGTATGTAATACGTTACATGTACTTTTATGTAACTGTTTAAAATTGAACATTTGTAGGAATTCTTGCATTGGAATTACTGAACTTGTAAACAACCAGATACCAAATAAAAAAAAATTATAATTCTTCTCCATTTTAAATATATCAAAAATCAAGAAGTATTATATATCTTTTTAATAAAATTTCAATTACTTTCGGTTTCGAATCAATGCAAATTACGAAAAACCAACAAGTATTACCCCTAATTTAGCCTTTTTTGTACTAGATACTTATTTGCTTGTGATTGACAAATAGTTCTTGTCAGTTTGACCAACCGACATAAAGAGGAATACTTGTCAGGGAGATCTGTGTCACACGAAAATCGACAAGTATGACTTGTCATGTCAGTTTTTAGCCAATAAGATTTGACAGGGCCATTTTTCTTGTAGTGATCTTCATTTCATCATATAGGGCTTGCGATGAGGTCACCTCCAACCAAAATCGAAGATACTAAAGTTACTTTTAATATTTCTTATAGTACTAGATAATGATCTGATAGAAGAAAGAAATCAATGTGCACAGGGCTTCCATCCCGTTCCAAGTGATTGTGACCTTGACATTATTTTTAAAGACTCTTCAGGACTTGGAGAAAACGGAACAAGCCACAAATTCAATTCCATAGATTTGACAGAGTTGTCAACCAGTTAAATAATCACAGGACATCATGGATGATGACAATTCGATTCCTTGTTTATGGACTTAAACTACCTTCAACCCTTTAGAGACGGTGTGGGAAGTTAAGTACGAGCCTCAGCTCGTCCGTGTTATTTGTTTTAAATTATTAATGGAATCCATCTTTGTCCTAAGTTAATTTTACATGCACAACCAATTTTATCTTCTTATTAACATGTGAGCTTTTCATAAATAAACATATATAGAAAAGAGAAAGGAGAAAAGAGTGCATGTCCTATAAAACATAGAGGATAAGGCGAAAGGGATTACAATCCTTAAATAAAATGAAGCATAAAATGAGGCATAAAATAAAGATTGTAAATAAATGGCATAGGATAAAACAGGTAAAGTAAATATAAACTAACACTTCAAGATAAAAATATAATATAAGGCAAATAAGCTAAACGACAATAATAATGTGACTAAGGCAATAAAAGCAATACAAGTTAAAGATGGCAATAAGGTAAATCATGAAGTAACAATAAAGCACAAAAGCCAAATAAAAGTATAAGTAAAAGCATGAAGAGCAATAAAACGGATGAAACATAAAGGAAACGTAAAAAGGCAATACAAGTAAAGAAATGGCTATATCATGTTTAACGCATAATAATAATATGAAAAATCAAACAAAGGGCATAAAATAATCAAATGGTAAAGAAAGTAATTTGCCCAAGAGGATTTGCGAACGTGGCTATGGCAGAGACACACACCCAAAGCCTCAAATAAGTGAACATTTGTGGCTTGAATGACACCCATTTGTTAGCCAAAGGAATGGAAAAGGAGGGCAATCATCTATAGGCTATGTGATCCCTACTAATAAAAAAGGAATAAGGAATAGGGGAGAAAGAAGGACACATGAGAAGTAAAGCAACATAGACTAAATGTGAACAGGACTTTCATCCTGTCAGAATGTTTACGACCACGACACTGTGTTAAAGTCTCTTTTGAGACTTAAAGGAATACAATGAGCCATGGGCACAACCGGAGAAATGGAGTCGCCACTTAACTATCAATTGGGAATGAAGGGGGGAATTCGATCCCTTACTTCATTCGCCTCGCCTGGATAAAAATCTGACCTTCACTAATGTATACCAAATAGAAATAACTTAGGTTGTTATACAGTCCTCCTAAGTGGTTCATTTTATACACATATTATTCAATTTATCTTCAGTAAAACATGTGAAGTATATTCAATCAATAGCAGTGTATATTCATACAAAAAAGAGGGAGGAGAATAGAGTTACATTCCTTTTCAAACATGGGGGAAAAGGAAGAGGATTACAACAATTGTTATTCAACAATAAGATAAACGCTACTTCTAACACTTCATATATCTCATTCATTCATTCGTACAATTAAAGCATTCAATAATGGAAAGCATATTGATGCATATCAAATCAATTAATTCAACATTCGATAAATAGTGGATTCCTTACTATTATATGTGACATATCCAAAAATGGATTATCTCTCAAGTATAGGAGTGTCGAAGTAATAAACCCGGTAAAACCGGGGTTGATCCACGAGGAAGGGGATTTAGCGCTACAAACTATAAGGTTAGCAAATATATGAATGATTCAAAGAAATAAGAAGATAATATCAACAAATATAGGTAAAGATGGTAGGCAGTACTTCTGACCATTCAAATGTAAAACAAAAACAAAATGTGATAAAACCATCCATAAGAGGTAAAACTTATTATAGCAAATAAAAGAACAAGTTCATAAGCAATAAACAAGAATACTTAAAGTACACAAGAGTAAGAGGAATTAAAACAAAATAATGAAAGCTAAGGTTAGGGGATCCAACCTTGATATTATAAATAAGAATAAGTAACCCGATTATAACTCAATTGGAATCCACACATCAAGGAGGTTCCAATCGGAAGGTATGTCATTTAAGCCCATTTTAGTTATATGAATTATATTTGTTTCGTCACCAATATTTATACCACTCATTGTAAATGGGTTCAGGCATTCAATGTGCTAATCACCATATGTCTACAACAAATCAAGGTTTCTAACTAGACTTGTGTCGGTAAGGAAGAACCATACGACATCTGGAAAGAATCCAAGTATTTGATATTGCAAAGATTGTCTACAATGGATCAAGACATCCACTTTACGAGTGGTGTCAAGATTGATTAAGAAAATAAATATAAATCATATAAAATAAACAACATAAGATTATGATTATTAAGCAGATGTCAAGGGTTAGAAAATCCTTATTCTCATATCAAAGGTTTCACCCTTTCACCTTAGCAAAAGAAAATTTAGCAAGACATTATACAAGAAAGAAAATAAATTACAAAAAGAAAATGATTTATTAATAACTTTAAGATAACAAAACACACGAGAAAAAACACAATAATAAGAGATCCCAGCCAAGGCCAAGATGCCTTAATGGGTCACAAGGCACCTATATTTATAGATACATTCAGGGGCAAACTTGTCAAATTACAAAGGGATAATTATAAAATATCTTGTTGACAATTTTGATCATCATGTGCACTGACTTTGATCACCGATTTCGACATCGAATTATTTAGAATTTTGATCACATGTCTTCATGAAAGTTGTAGATATTTCTCTCAGCTTTCTAGAACATCTTGATTCATATGATTTGGATATGTATATCAAGAGATATGGTTAAAATACAGAGGCATGGTCAGGCTAGGTCGAAACTGCAGATGGGTTCACTTCAAGCCCATTTTGGTCCGCTAAGAACCCAAATTTGATGAGGCTTGTGAAATATGATCTTGTAGATAATTTAATCCGCTTTGCAAAAAATCAAGATTTGCACCATTCTGATTTATAAGTAGAAAGTTATGCCCATTTTACCAAACCTACAATAAAAACTGAAATTAAAATAAAGCTAATTCAAAAGGTGCAAAGACTACATATATGCTTAAGTTGAGAAATTTAATGACACTGTTAATGCAATGTGATGAATTAAGCTCTCATTAAACATACATATTTAAGTGTTCATCACACCCCCCAACTAGCTTATTGCTAGTCCCTAGCAATTAAAACGTTATTATTTAGAAGTGATTTATAGAATTTTACATCCAAGGTGGTCATTATTGCACTCTCCTTGATTCTATCAAAATAAACAAACTCTCAACCGATTTTCTCTTTTTTTTTTTCAAAAGACTCATGTATCCTTCAGTCAGGATATCAATGAACCTTCTTTTTATGCTTAGTCGACACATGACTATAAGGCTTATTAGAAGGAAGCCATACCGGTTCTAATATTTGTTAAGGCTAACATCCTTAGGCAGGGGACATTCATTCATCATTATTTTTATTTTTATTATTATTATTTTTTTGAACAATGCATCTTTAACCCATGTAGCGAGCCTTAGGCTAATGACTCCCAAACCAGTTGGCCTTAGGGCATTAGGTGTTAAGACACAGTACGAGCTTAACGACTCGGGTTGCTGATGCTTTATTTTTGCTTAGAAAATTGTGGATAGTGCAGTGTTCAATTCCCTTAAGCTTTCTCCTTAATTCATGTAACAAGCTTTGGACCAATAGCTCCCAAACCAATTGGTCTTAGGGTATTAAGTGTTAAGGCACCCCTCGGGCTTAATTGCTCGAATTAAGAAGGCTATGAAACCAAACTTATCCACAATTGCTCTTTTCTTTCTTTCTTTCTTTCTTTTTTTTTTTGCTTTCACTTTTTTCTCCTTTTTTTTTTAACTTTCCCCTTCCTTTTGTTGTGATCCTAAACAAAACAAAAGAACTCAAATATTATAACATTTCATTTCGCCACCCATAATCATGCATCAAGGTATGTGTGTGTGAAGAAAGATTCATGAATACTTGCTTAATGAGTACATGAACAAACAGTTTATTAAGTGATAAGGTCGTGAGAGTTCATAGATTTGAATAATTCAAAATGAAGTGAATAAGACAACCTTGTTATAAAATTCAAAAATCAAAACTAAATAATATCAAGTTAGCTAAAATGAGTCTTCAAAAGTGCAAAATCAAAACAAAATGATAAATTGGTTAGAGTGTGTTTCAAGAGTTCAAAATGGCCCTCTTTACTCTGCCATTCTTGACCCAGAATGCATCTCAAGAGGATTTCAATTCCTTACACCGCACTCTGAATCTAATTACTAACTCGCCTTTTTTTTTTTGTTTTTTTTGCAAGAAAAAGAAAATTTAAGACACACTTATGTCTACTATCCTTCCCCTAACCAAATGAAACATTGTCATCAATTTTTAAATGTAGAGAGATAAAGTATATGAGACATTACCTGAAGCTTCAGTTATTCCAAAAAGACGACTTGAAAGACACGTAAAATAAAATGTTACAAATAAAATAAAAGACAAGAAAAATTACAAACGGAGATTCATATCCAATTTGCACTCCTTCTCTTGTCCCCCTAACCAATTAATTTGAGTTATAGCTGGGTCAGGTTCATACTTGACTGCTTATAATTTGTCAAGTAATTCACTAGCAGTAATGGCAAAGACAAGGATCTATCGCACCAAATGGGGGATAAAATTCTGTTCTATAACTGCATCAACAAAACATATCAAAGGATCAAAGAAATTTTTAACATTTAACAAACTTATGGGTTTTTGATGAAAATTCAGTTGGGCCTAAGAGGCAATTTGAAAAATTCCTTCAAGAGTACCAAAGCCACCTGGTAAAGCAATAAAGGCATCCGAATTAATAAGCATGTATGCCATGCATTCATGCATTGAGGAGATCTGTAACTCCTTCCCAACCGTTTTTCCAATGATGCTTTATACAGCCAAAGCTTTAGGAATAACACCTAAAACTTGACTACCTACTACGAGTGCAGCTGTTGACACACAACCCAATAACCCGAGGCTACCTCCCCTATAAACAACATGAATCTTTCTTTTAGCTAATAGCCTACCAAGATAATTTGCTACTACTACAAACTCTTTACTTTTTCCAGGTTGAGATCCACATAATACACATATCATTTGGATTCGATGTTTTGAGGTTCCCCCCATGTCTATGCAACTCTCTCACTATATGTGTGAAGAGGAGAACAAGAGATGTCATATTTATAGAGTGCAAAAAGGTATTCTAATGATAACATCTATATAGGTAGCTAGATTATTTATTAAAAAAGTTTGACAATAAAGCATAGAAATTCAAAAAAAATTATAGAAATAAGACACCCATAAATGCATGAGTCGACCGAAAGAAAGAGATATTAATTAAAAAATGACAGCTGTAAGGCATTAAAATTAAAAAATGATAGCACACATACATATGTATAGGTAGTTGTAACTGTGGCTCACATCTACCCTGGTTTTACGTCCAGAAACGGCTTAAACACCTTCTATGAGTTGGGGATATGCTTCCCATCCAGTTTTCTTATAAACTGGCAAATAGGGTTGTTTTGAGCCAGATTCCCAAGACTATAACATTACTGCTCCTCTTGAAATTGTATCTATAATTTCAAAATTTTATGCTACACAATTCCACAAGAATGTGTCTCAAGAGTCAATTGGATATTATCCAAAGACTCCCTACGCAGTCCATTCTTGATGAATTGTAGTTTTTCCTCTCGATTATTAGACAAATATCCTAAGGAGTGGCAACGCTAGTTATAAGTCCATCTTGCACACCTGTGACAAACTTGTAACCTTTTAGCTCTTCGCTTTTTGCCGTAAGAGCTTTCCCAAACCTGGCATGTGGGAAACAAGATTATCTGAAAACTCACAAGAAAATCAAACCTTGGCTTCAATTAACCATCTTAAATCAGCAGGAATACCCTAGCGTATCAACATCCTTAGTCTTTCTGCGCGAGCTTTGTAAATTTTAAGCAAATCATTTTGAGGAAGAGAAGGAAAATGTTTGTGCAGATTCGAGAGAATGGTATCCATGTGAAAAAAAATGAATAAAAGAAAAGAAAATGAATGCAAGGTGAACAACAGTTTTTAGGGAATTGAAAAACCGACTTTAAAAGCCACAGAGTACCGTATCCGCCACTTGACTAGAAAAAATCAATCTTGAAAAAGGATCGACTAAAGCAATGGACTCTTCATTTTGATCAAAATTTTCAAAGAATGGTTTTAACCATTGTCAATTAACTTTAAAAACATTACCATTTTTTGGGTTTTCAATGTCAACTGCTCCATGAGAGAAAACATTTTTAACAATTAAAGGTCCAGTCTAACGAGACCGAAGCTTACTAGGAAACAAGTGCAATCTTGAATCATACAAAAGAACTTTTTGTGAAGGTTCAAAAGATTTTCTAACAATGAATTTGTCATGAAAAACCTTCATTTCTTCTTTGTAGATTTTAGAATTTTCATAAGTCTCATTCCTGATTTCTTCAAGTTCACTCAGTTGGAGTTTACGTAACTTGCAAGCATCATCCAAATTTGTGTTAAATGTTTTAATGGCCCAATAAGCTTTATGCTTAATTTCTATAGGCAAGTGACAAGGTTTGCCATAAACTAATCTATAAGGACACATTCCTAATGAAGTTTTGAAAGCAGTTCAGTAAGCCCAAAGTGCATCATTAAGTCTTAAAGACCAATCTTTATGGTTTGGGTTAACAGTTTTTTCCAAGATCTGTTTTATCTCCCCATTAGCTAATTCAACTTGTCCACTTGTTTGCGGGTGATAAGGTGTAGAAACTTTATGGTTTATTCCATATTTCTTCATTAGAGTTTCAAATGGTTTGTTACAAAAAGATGTACCCTCATCACTAATGATGGCTCGAGGAATTCCAAATCTACACAAGATATTCTCTTTCAAGAATTTGATAACTGTTTTGTGATCATTGTTTCAACATGTAATTGCCTCGAACCATTTTGAAACATAGTCTACTGCAACAAGAATGTACACAAAACCAAATAAAGGCGGAAAAGGTCCCATAAAATCAATACCCCAACAGTCAAAGATTTCAACAACAAGAATGGGATTCAAAGGCATCATGTTTTGTTTTGAAATGGATCCCAATTTTTGACAATTTTCACAAGTTTTGCGAAATGAATGTGCATCTTTAAATAAGGTAGGCTAATAAAATCCATATTGCAAGATTTTAGTAGCTATTTTTTTAGATGAAAAATGTCCTCCACATGCTTCGGAATGACAAAAATTAATGACACTATTTACCTCATTGTCGGGTATGCATCTTGTAATTATTTGGTCTGGACAATATTTGAATAGATATGGGTCATCCCAATAAAAATTTTTCACCTCGGTCAAGAACTTCCTTTTGTCTTGAGCATTCCAATGAGGTGGCATTTCTCTTGTTGCAATGAAATTTAAAATGTTAGCAAACTAAGGTACTGCAGCAACGGAGAATAAAAATTCATCAGGACAATAGTCATTGATAGGTGAAGTTTCAATTAATGTCTCTGTCGTTAATCTTGGCAGATGATCTGTAATGACATTTTCAGTTCCTTTCTTATCGTTTATTGTGATGTTGAATTCTTGGAGCAATAAGATCCACCGTATCAATCTAGGTTTTGCATCCTCTTTAGACATTAAATATCTCAAAACTGCATGGTCAGTGTAAACAATCGTTGGAGAACCAATTAAATAAGATCAAAATTTGTCCAATGCAAATACTATTGCAAGTAGTTCTTTTTCAGTTGTTGTGTAATTCATTTGTGCATCATTTAAAGTCCTACTTGTATAGTATATCACATATGGCTTACCTTCTTTTCTTTGTCTTATGACAGCACCAACGGCATAGTCGCTTGCATCACACATCAATTCAAAAGACAATGACTAATCAGGAGATTAAAGTCCAATTAACTTATCAAAAGCATTATAACATTCTTGATTCCATTCAAAAGAAGTGTCTTTTATTAAGAGGTTACAAAGAGGTTTAGATATAGCACAGAAATTTATAATGAATCTTCTATAAAATCCAACATGCCCTAAGAATTAACGGACCTCCTTAACTGTTTTTGGTGGAGGCAAATGGGAAATTAATTTCACTTTTGCTTTTTCCACTTCAATTCCTTTAGATGACACCACATGGCTTAAGACAATTCCCGAAGTTACCATATAATGACATTTTTTCCAATTCAAAATAAGACTTTTTTCTACACACCTTTTTAGGACTTTTTCTAAGTTTTCAAGACAATTCTCAAAAGAAATTCCAAAGACAGTTAAATCATCCATGAAAACTTCTAAACAATGCTCAACCATGTCGTTGAAAATGCTTAACATGCATCTTTGAAAAGTGGCTGGGGCATTACAAAGTAAAAAAGGCATTCTCCTAAATGCAAAAGTGCCGAAGGGGCACGTGAATGTGGTCTTTTCTTGGTCTTCAAGTGCAATGAAAATTTGATAATAGCCTGAGTATCCATTGAGAAAGTAGTAGTAGGAGTGCCCTAGTACTCTTTCTAGAATTTGGTCAAGGAATGGTCAGGAAAAATGGTCTTTTCTGGTGACAGCATTTAATTTTCTATAATCAATGCACATCTTCCAACTAGATGAGACCTGAGTTGGCAACGATTCACCCTTTTCATTTTTGACTACTGTAATGCCAGATTTCTTAGGTATTACTTGTGTAGGGCTTACCCACTTACTATCAGAAATAGGGTAGATAATTCCCACATCAAGTAGTTTGAGAACTTCAGGCTTAATGACCTCTTTCGTGTGGGCATTTAATCTCCTTTGAGGTTGTTGGGGTGTTTTGGCATTTTCTTCTAAATGTATTCTATGTGTACAAATCAAAGGATTAATGCCTTTTATGTCTTTTAAAGTCCATCCGATTGCATTTTTATGCCTTTTAAGTACGTGTATCAACTTACCTTGTTGCTCGCTTGTGAGGGATGAAGAAATTACCACCGGATATGTCTGATTCTCCCTAAGATATGCGTATTTTAGTCCTTCAGGTAAGGGCTTCAGTTCTAACTTAGGAGCTTCCTCTTCCTTGCTTTCATTCATTTGTCCCAATTCTTCAAATCGTGATTTTGAGTCTTTTTCCATCACCTGTGCACAATCCAGTAAAGAACATGTATCAAAAGGATCAGGCTCTAGTTCCATACTTGATTCTAATGAATTGACTAAACAAGTTTCCAAAGGGTTAGAAGAACTACCTTTTTGGATGTGGTCTTCCACAATAGTTTCAATCATATTGGCCTCCTCAATTTCATCATCTTCTTCATGTGCTTGTTTGCACATATTAAAAATGTTAAGTTCCAATGTCATGCTTTCGAATAATAGCTTCATGACTCCATTCCTGCAATTAATCAAAGTATTATAGGTAGCTAGTGTTAGCCCTAAGGCTACAAGATAATTTTGATGATAACAATACACATTGATTATTGAGATTTACTAATATGTTTATGTGTAAGAATAAGATTATTGAAATAATTATAAAATCAAGAAGAGGCTTATTAAAATAAAGTGTTGAAGCTAAGAAGAGGATTACATGTTAAAGGCACCAAAGTTTAAGAACAAGGTTTGATTCAAGGAATGTGTCACATGAGCAATATTCAATCAATTGGTCATATATTTCTCTACAAATGTCCAAATGACGTGATTCTTAAGCCTTCAGAAAGCTTACTCAATTTATAACGTTTTATATGTTTCAAAGAAATTCAAATCTCAAGTGTAAGGTCGTCCAAATCATCATGCATGTTGAAAGACAAATAGAAGCAGCTGACATGAGCACCAAATACTCTTTTGGATATATCTTGAGATAGAAATATCAAAATCACTTGATTCTTATGGAATTAGAAATCTGACTTAATGAGGCACATTTTATATGTTTTGAAAAAATTCAAATTTCAAATGGAAGGCCGACATAATTGACATGCAATTCCGTGGACTGACACAAGGAAGAAAAATCAACTCACATGAGCACTGAATGATATTTTATCCATATCTTGAGTTAGAAATATTAAAATGACTTGATTCTTGTGGCGTTGGAAAGATAATTCAATGGAGCAGATTTCATATTCTTTGAAGAAATTCAAATTTCAAACAGAAGGCCGACATAATACACATGCAAGTTGGTGGACTGACACATGGAAGAAAAATCAAGTTACATGAGCACTGAATGGTGTTTTAGCCATATCGTGAGCTAGAGATATCCAAATGACTTGGTTACTGACGTGTTGGAAATCTTATTCAATTTTACAGATCTTTTATGTTTTGTAGATTTTCAAATTTCAAACGGAACATTGACAAAAATGGCAGACAAAATTAAGGTTTTTATGGTGGGCAGAAAATTTGGAGTTGGTGTCTTCACTTGATTAAGTTCATCTCATCTGCCTATAAAAGGAGCTCTTCTCCCATGCATTCAGGAAGAGCAAGAGAAGCATCTATCAAGCAAAAAACAAAAGAAATATCAAGTCTAGAGAGCTTTTATATTCTATATCTACTCTTTGAGAGAGTTATACTTTTGTTGTAAAAATTATCTTTGTTCTTGTATTGTTGTGAGAGTGAGATCTTCTTGTAAAGGATAAAAGTTATCCTTGAGTGAACTCTTGGTGTGGTATTATCAAGAGTTGAAGGAAGTTGCCTTGGTGAGGTTGTTCATCAAGAAGAACTCTTGGTGTGGTGTTATTAAGAGTTGAAGGAAGTTGCCTTGGTGAGGTTGTTCATCAAGAAGAACTCTTGGTGTGGTGTTATCAAGGGTTGAAGGAAGTTGCCTTGGTGAGGTTGTTCATCAAGAAGAACTCTTGGTGTGGTGTTATCAAGAGTTGAAGGAAAAAGTCTTGGTGAGGTTGTTCATCAAGCAAGTTGTAAAGATTCTACAACTTAGTGGAAAGCTTAGCTCGTGGAGCTAGGAGCCCGTGGACGTAGGCAAGGTTTGCCGAACCACGTAAATTGAGTTTGCACTCTCTCTATCCCTTTTCTCTTTTCATTTACTTGCACTTGTGATTGTTCATCATTATTATTCTTTTGATTGCATCTTTGATAAATTCTAATTTCATCTTCTTCACTTTTATTTTCAAAGAAAGAGTGAACTAATTTTGATCTTTCAAGAAAAGTTTTCTAAATCCGGTTTTGATAAATAAAAACCCAATTCACCCCCCCTCTTGGGTTGCCATACCTGGGTCAACAAGTGGTATCAGAGCAAGGTTGCTAATTTTTTTTTTTAAATCATAACCGATTTTGAGCTATGGCAACTTTTAATTCAACTTCATATGTTGAGGGACTTTCTATCTCTAGACCTCCATTTTTTAATGGAAGTGATTACTCTTATTGGAAAACTAGAATGAGTATTTTCTTGAAATATTTTGATTATGATTTGTGGTCTATTATTTTGGAAGGACCTTTTGTTCCTACCAAAATGGAAAATGGGGAAAGCATGCTTAAAGAGCCTAAAGATTTTAGTGAAGATGATAAAAAGAAATTGAGTTTGAATGCTAGAGCTATGAATGTGTTATATTGTGCTCTAGATAGAAATGAGTTTAATAGAATATCCACTTGTTCTACGGCACAAGAAATATGGCACACACTTGAAATAACTCATGAAGGAACTAGTCAAGTTAAAGAATCTAAAATTAGTATGTTAGTTCATAGTTATGAGCTTTTTAAGATGAAACCGAATGAATCGATTTATGAAATGTTTACTAGATTTACGGATATTATTAATAGTTTGAAATCTCTTGGTAAATCTTATTTTAATGTTGAAATGGTGAGAAAGATTCTTAGGTGTCTACCAAAATCTTCGGAGCCAAAGGTGACGACAATTCAATAAGCAAAGGACCTCACTAAACTTCCATTAGAAGAACTTATGGGTTCTCTCATAACTCATGAAATCATCTTGAAGGAGAATGAAGAAGAAGATTGCGAAGTGGCAAACATGTGCTTTATAGCTTTAAGAGAAGATGAGGTAAGTATTCTAAACTATGATCCTAAGCTTTCATATGATGAATTACTTGAAGCATTTCAAAATTTAAATGTGCAAGTTGATAAACAAAATTCAAAAATCAATGCATTCAAAAAGAAGTCAAAAATCATGTTATCTCAATTAGAAGATTTGGTAGAAATAAATGAAGTTTTAGAAAATAAAAATGAAATTTTAAAGCAAAAAGATTTTGAAAGTTTGAAAAATGAAATACATTTATTAAAAACTGAAAATGAGATTTTGAAACAAAAGGATTTTGATAAATTGGAGAAAGAAAATATTATTTTGAAAAAGGAAAATAATGACTTAACAAATATTGTTGATAGTTTTACAAAAAGCATAAAAAATTTGAACTTTATGTTACAAAACCAAAGGTGTGTTTTTGATAAAAGAGGGTTAGGATATAAAACTCATAAAAATCAAAAGTATTTTAAAAGCTATTTTGTTCATGCATCTTCTAGGAATAATCCTAATCATTCATGTAATTATTGTGGAAGAAAAGGACACAAAATGCATTCTTGTTACATTAAGAGAAATCCTAATTTGAAACAAATATGGATTCCGAAAAGGACCCTAACTAACCCTCAAGGACCCAAGAACATTTGGGTACCAAAAAGTCGCTCTTTTAATGTTGATTGTAGAAACAAAGGAGTGGCAAACACAAGTGGTACTTAGATAGTGGATGCTCAAGGCATATGACCGGAGATGCCTCCAAGTTCTCAAGATTAATCATGAAGAAAGGAGGATATGTGACCTTCGGTGATAATGCCAAAGGAAGGGTAATCGGACATGGTGATATTGGTAACCCTTCTTCACCTATTATTGAAAATGTTTTGCTTGTTAATATTTTGAAACATGATTTGATTAGCATTAGTCAATTATGTGATAAGGGATATTTTGTTGCTTTTGAGCCTAATAGATATGTGATTAAGGATGTTAGTAACAATAAGACATTATTTGTTGGTAATAGATGTGGTAATATTTATACAATTGATATTGATGTTAAGGATCATGTAGAAAATTGTTTCATTGTTAATCATGATGCTTGGTTATGGCATAGAAGGCTAGGTCATGCTAGCATGGACACAATTTCAAAAATTTCTAAAATTGATTTAGTTGATGGTTTTCCAAAAATAAAATTTGAAAAGGATAAGATTTGTGGTGCTTGTCAATTTGGAAAACAAGTGAGAATTTTTTTAAACAAAAGAAATTTTTTTTTTCAACAAATAAATCCCTTAGTCAAGATAGATTTTGCATAAATAGAAAAGAATTAGACATGTTGGATATGCTTAATTTTGCTTTTATATGATAATCTTTTTATGGTAGCATATGTTAAGGGGGAGAATATATTTAGGGGGAGTAATTAATTTGATTATATCTTTTTGATGATAACAAAAAGGGGAGAAATGGTTGGATTGCTTATACTCATAACAAGTGTCAACTTTTTATTTATTCTTGATTTTATTTTCATTCTTGATTTAGATATTATTTTAAAGCAATCAATGGTTTGTCATCATCAAAAAGGGGGAGATTGTTAGCCCTAAGGCTACATGATAATTTTGATGATAACAATACACATTGATTATTGAGATTTACTAATATGTTTATGTGTAAGAATAAGATTATTGAAATAATTATAAAATCAAGAAGAGGCTTATTAAAATAAAGTGTTGAAGGTAAGGAGAGGACTACATGTTAAAGGCACCAAAGTTTAAGAACAAGGTTTGATTCAAGGAATGTGTCACATGAGTAATATTCAATTAATTGATCATATATTTCTCTACAAATGTCCAAATGATGTGATTATTGATCCTTTGGAAAGCTTACTCAATTTATAACATTTTATATGTTTTAAAGAAATTCAAATTTCAAGTGTAAGGTCGTCCAAATCATCATGCAAGTTGAAAGACAAATAGAAGCAGCTGACATGAGCACCAAATACTCTTTTGGATATATCTTGAGCTAGAAATATCCAAATCACTTGATTCTTATGGAATTAGAAAGCTGACTTAATGAGACACATTTCATATGTTTTTAAGAAATTCAAATTTCAAATGAAAGGCCGACATAATTGACATGCAAATCGGTAGACTTACATAAGGAAGAAAAATCAACTCACATGAGCACCGAATGATGTTTTATCCATATCTTGAGTTAGAGATATCAAAATGACTTGATTCTTATGGCATTGGAAAGATGATTCAATGGATCAGATTTCATATTGTTTGAATAAATTCAAATTTCAAACAGAAGGCAGACATAATACACATGCAATTCTTTGGACTGACACATGGAAGAAAAATCAAGTTACATGAGCACTGAATGGTTTTTTAGCCATATCGTGAGCTAGAGATATCCAAATGACTTGGTTCTTGATGCGTTGGAAAGCTTATTCAATTTTTCATATCTTTTATGTTTTACAGATTTTCAAATTGCAAACGAAACATTGAAAAAAATGACAGACAAAATTACGGTTTTTATGGTGGGCAGAAAATTTGGAGTTGGTGTCTTCACTTGATTAAGTTCATCTCATTTGCCTATAAAAGGAGCTCTTCTCCCATGCATTTAGGAAGAGCAAGAGAAGCATCTATCATGCAAAAAACAAGAGAAATATCAAGTCTAGAGAGCTTTTATATTCTATATCTACTTTTTGAAGAGAGTTATACTTTTGTTGTAAAAATTATCTTTGTTCTTGTATTGTGGTGAGAGTGAGATCTTCTTGTAAAGTATAAAAGTTATCCTTGAGTGAACTCTTGGTGTGGTATTATCAAGAGTTGAAGGAAGTTACCTTGGTGAGGTTGTTCATCAAGAAGAACTCTTGTTGTGTGTTATCAGGAGTTGAAGGAAGTTTCCTTGGTGAGGTTGTTCATCAAGAAGAACTCTTGGTGTGGTGTTATCAAGGGTTGAAGGAAGTTGCCTTGGTGAGGTTATTCATCAAGAAGAACTCTTGGTGTGGTGTTATCAAGAGTTGAAGGAAGTGGCCTTGGTGAGGTTGTTCATCAAGAAGAACTCTTGGTGTGGTATTATCAAGAGTTGAAGGAAGTAGCCTTGGTGAGGTTGTTCATCAAGAAGAACTCTTGGTGTGGTGTTATCAATGGTTGAAGGAAAAAGTCTTGGTGAGGTTGTTCATCAAGCAAGTTGTAAAGATTTTTACAGCTTAGTGGAAAGCTTAGCTCGTGGAGCTAGGAGCCCGTGGATGTAGGCAAGGTTTGCCAAACCACGTACACCGAGTTTGCACTCTCTCAATCCCTATCCTCTTTACATTTACTTGCACTTGTGATTGTTCTTTATTGCTATTCTCTTGATTACATTTTATTTTCATCTTCTTCACCTTTATTCTCAAAGAAAGAGTTAAATAATTTTGATCTTCAAAGAAAAGTTTTGCAAATCCGTTTTGATAAATAAAAACCCAATTCACGCCCCCTCTTGGTTTGCCATACCTGGGTCAACAGCTAGAAATGGACACCCTAAAATGACAAGAATTGAATTACATACTTCCACTGGTTGTGTATCCAAGACGATAAAATCCACTAGGTAAATGAATTTATCGACTTAAACTAACACATCTTCTACTACTCCTCTTGGCACTTTAATTGATCTATCAGCAAGCAAAAGAGTCACAGAAGTCGGTTTTAACTCACCTAGATTGAGTTTCTGAAAAACCGAGTATGGAAGCAAATTTACACTAGTACCAAGATCAAGTAAAGCTTGTTTGATTTTGTGGTCTCCAATAACACATGAAATTGTAGGACAACTCGGATCCTTATATTTCACTGTATTATTGTTTTGAAGAATAGTAGTTACTTGCTCAGCTAGAAAGGTCTTCTTTTTCACATTCAATTTTCTTTTCACAGTGCACAAATCTTTCAAAAATTTTGCATAAGAAGGTACCTGTTTGATCACATCTAGCAAGGGAATGTTGACCTTTACCTCTTTGAAAATTTCCAAGATTTTGGAATTGTGAGTTGGCTTCTTTTGTGTGGCTAATGCTTGAGGAAATGGAGGCATAGATGGGGATTCGGTTTCTTCTTCACTAGGTGTTGGTTTGGTAACCTCTTCCTGACCTTCAGAGATCGATTCTTCTTATTAAGGTTTAGGAATGTGTTTTTCAACGACCTTACCATTGCGAAAGGTCATGACTGATTTGGCTTGGTACAAATAATGGTTACTTGAACTCCCTGCATTTGAGTTAGATTGATCTTTGGGGTTTCGTAATGTTTGAGACAGAAATTTCCCTTTTTCTTGGATGCTAAATGTATATGGAAATTTTACAAGAGTGTCTGACAAATTTGCTAATGTTTAAGCAGTTTGACTATTGAAAGTCTATTGCTTTATAATGAATGAATGCAATGTCTCTTCAAGGTCATTCCTAGGAGGAAGAGCATATGCATGATCATAAGAATTTTGAAAATTTTGTTGTGTTTGAAAAGGGACTTGTGAAGATTGTGCATGATTATCATTTTTTCAACTAAAATTTGGATGATTTCTCCAACTAGGATTGTAGGTTTGTGAGTATGGATTGTGATTTGGCTTTTTGAGAGTGTTCAAAGCATTGGCTTGTTCATGGAGACATTCCCTAAAGGTAGGCAAAGTTGGGCACTCATCAGTAGAATGGTCATTATCATTACAAATGTGACCGATAATTTCTTGAATAGAATTCAATTGACCACTCTTTTTCATTTCTAAGGCCTCGACCTTTCTAGCTAGGGATGCATATTTGGCTTGAAGGTCATGGTCTTCATTGTAAATGCCTCTATTGGATGTCGAGGTTGGGGCCTTGCTTGATGCCTCATAGGTGCCAATAGTGTCACAATTTTGGGTTTTGTCTGCTAAGGAATCTAGGTAGTCAATTGCTTCCTCAGGTCCTTATCTCCAAATTCTCTGTTACACATTAGCTCCAATGGTTGCCTATCTTGAGGTGTTAACCCTTCATAGAAGTGTGCAACTATTTTCCAAGTTTCAAAACCATGGTGAGGACAGATATTAAGTAATTCTTTATACCTATCCCAACATTGGTAAAGGGTTTCTCCTTGTTTTTGAGTGAAAGTGGAGATTTGTCTTTTAAGAGAATTTGTTCTATGGGTAGGAAAATTTTTTTTTAAAAGTTGTTGTTTCATCTCATCCCATGAACTGATGGAACTTGACCTCAAATTTTGTAGCCATGTTTTAGCTTTATCTTTTAAAGAAAAAGGAAAAAACTTTAATCTAATGGTATTTATGCTACAATTTGGGTCACTGTAGGACTTACATACCTCTTCAAAGATTTTTAAGTGCGAATATGGTTTCTCCATATCAAGGCCATGAAAGGTGGGTAAAAGTCGAACAAAACTCCGTTTGAAATTGAAATGGATTGCATCGGGAAGAGAAACCACACAAGATGGTGCACTAATCCTTACCGGATTCATGTAATCGCTGAGGGTTCTTGGTTGGTTTTGATCCTTTTGTTAGGAACGATTGTCCCCTTCATCCATGAACCTTTCCACTTGATTGTCGGTCCTGTTTTCTAAGGAAGATAATGTTTTCCTAACAAGTCTACTACTAGATGTGCATGACCAAATTTTCATGCAATTTCCAAAGAGAAAAGGAAAGAAAAGATGAGCACATAAAAAGAAAAATTAAGATCTAAAAAAAGAAGAGAAAGGAGAATACTTACAATTTCGCACGCCAAATTTTACCTCCCCCAACAACGACGCCAAAAATTTGACACATTTAAAAATGGATTATCTCCCAATTATAGGGGTGTCGAAGTAATAAACCCGGTAAGACCGGGGTCGATCCATGAGGAAGGGGATTTAGCGCTACAAACTATAAGGTAAGCAAATATGATATGAATGATTCAAAGAAATGACAAGATAATATCAACAAATATAGGTAAAGATGGTAGGCAGTACTACCGACCATTCAAATGTAAAACAAGAACAAAAGGTGACAAAACCATCCATACGAGGTAAAACTTATCATAGCAAATAAAAGAACAAGTTCATAAGCAATAAACAAGAATACTTAAAGTACACAAGAGTAAGAGGAATTAACACAATAATAATGAAAGCTAAGGTTATGGTATCCGCCCTTGATATTATAAATAAGGATAAGCAACCTGATTATAACTCAATTGGAATCCACACATCAGGGAGGTTCCAATCGGAAGATATGTCATTTAAGCCCATTTTAGTTATATGAATTACATTTGTTTCGTTACAAATATTTATCCAACTCCGTGTAAATGGGTTCAAGCATCCAATGTGTCAATCACCATATGTCTACAACAAATCAAGGTTCCTAACTAGACTTGTGTCGGTACGAAGAACCACATGACATCTAGAAAGGATCCAAGTATTTGATGTGCCAAAGATTGTCTGCAATAGATCAAGACCTCCACTTTACGAGTGGTGTCAAGATTGATTAAGAAATAAATATTGATAGGTGTCTATTTATGTATTACTTTTATATCAATTCGTCCATGTTTCTTTGCTATATTCCTTGGTATTTTTATGTTTTTGTGTGGTTTTGATGTTTGTAGGAGTTTTGGAGCAACTTGCACAAAAATGGAGTAAAACCCTTCATTTTCACCTCTGCTAGTCAGTGATCTTCTCGGATTTAATTGTATTGATATACAATGAACCCGACGACATGTTATATACCGTTGGAAAGCTCTCGAAGTCTATTTTCTGGAGAAATTTACGGTTTATAAATCCATTCAGTGTACCAAAAGTTGTAATCAAAACAGTGTGAGATGTATAGAAATATAATTCCACAAGTCACTGTAGCATGTATAATACGGGGCACTGTAGCAAGTCACTGTAGCAGAGTATTTAAACACATTTTAGGGTTTTATTTTCATAACTTGAAGAGGGGAGAACGTGGTGGAGGCTGCAGCTCTGGAATTCTTTCATCTCTTGGAGTTCTTGAAGGAGAAAGGAAGCTTGGAAAGAGGAAGAACTACAATCCAAAGAGAATTACATCAAATTTGCTAAGTTTTTCCCTTCCCTTTCATTTTCTGGAATGTCTCCATGTTGTATTGTATTTACCACGTTCTTAAACATGTGTAACTGAATCTGAATTGGTTGAGGGTGATTTCAAAGCCCCTGATATGGTTTTTGTAAGTTGATTGTGTAAGGAATTGTTATCCAATTCTCTAATTGAAGTTGCTTGTATTCTCCCATATTTAATGCTTATGATTGCTTGCTGATTGTATTTGAGTGGCCAACTGAATATAATCTGGTTGTGATTTATTGCTAGACTAGAAATCTTGATCCGTAATTGTCTTGAATTTCTAATCATTAGTAGCAAAATTGTGATCAGAGATTACAATTGGAGAATATAACCTAAGTTAAATAATCCGAGCTTGTGTGTTTATTGCTTAGATCAACCTATCTTTCTTATCATAATGCATCCATTGAATTAAACTCAGAGAGCTTGTTCTAGGTTGTTTAATGGATAGAGATTAAATAAAGAGCTTGTTTTATTTAACAACAAAGTAAGGAAAGATTGGGGTAATAGAGCTTGTTATTATCTACGGTTGATAACTTCAATGCTGTAATTAGATGACAATTCTACAATTAATTCGCAAATCCATATCTTGTGGTAGAGAAGGATCCCTTAACCAGCTTTCTCCCATTGATTTTTCATTCAAATTTACTTTCTGTTTTGTTATTCTTTACTTGCATTCTTATTTCATTTAGTAAAGCATTCAACAAAAATCCCCCATGTTTAGTTTATTGTTGCTGGAAATAACAAATTCAATTAGAATCAATCCTCGTGGGAACGATATCTTACTTATCACTTTATTACTTGTGCGACTAGTATACTTGCTAGTTTCGAACGCATCAAGTTTTTGGCGCCGTTGCCGGTGATTGATTTTCTAATCGATTTGTTATTTTGTTTTCATTGTTGATTCATATTTTCTTTGTTTTTCTTTTCTGATTGTTTGTGTTTAGACAACATGGCAGTAAACTTCTATCAATTCATAGCAGATTTGAGCCACAAGTACCATGGAGCTGTCTCTTAACACATCCGATGTGTAAAGAGACAGATCTGGCTAATTGAACAACAATTTCAGAGGAGACGAGGCAATGGTTGATCCTTTCTCTGATGGATATATTCTACGATGGAGCATCCAATCGACATGTATCCAACTTTACAAGAAGAATATATGGAACAAGCCAATGCCATGGGTGGATTTCCAGGACAAACGAGGCAATGGTATGATCCTTTCTCTAGCACTTACAATGCTGGATGGGAAGATCAACATAATTTCAGTTACTGGAATCATCAACCAATCACTCCAAATGTGATACCAAATCGGCCACAAGGTTTCAATCAACCTAGAGTGCAGCAACCTTTTCAAATGCAACCACCACCAATGCCACATCCAGCACCGCAACCAGCTTCACAAAACTTAGGTATGTCTCTCCAGGACATTGTTAATGCACTTGCCACTAACACAATGCAATTCCAGCAGGAAACTGGGGCAAGTATCAAAAACCTGGCAAATCAAATGGGAAAATTGGCTACTAGCATGAGCAAATTTGAGGGCCAAGACTCAGAAAAATTATCTTCTCAAACGATGATCAATCCAAGAGAGACTGCTAGTGCAATAACTTCACGAAGTGGAGAGCAATTAGATGTCTTGCTAGGGAAATCACAAACTGATGAAGGAGATGACACCACTTCCATCATGAACAAAACATTGACTTCTCAGAAGGAGGAACAAGAACAAGAAATCCTGGAAACTTCTCACAAAATCGAGGTAAATATACCACTTCTGGATGCTATCGAGCAAGTACCTTGTTATACAAAATGTCTCAAGGAGTTATGCACCAGCAAGAGGAAGTTAAAAGGAAATGAGAAAGTAAGTGTGGGGGAAAATGTTTCAGCTGTTTTACAAGGAAAAATTCCTCCGAAATACAAAGATTCAGGTACGTTCACCATTACATGCACCATTGGTAAAACTAAGTTTGAAAGAGCTACGTTAGATTTAGAAGCATTTATTAACATCATGCCATATTCTATTTATACTTCTTTAAATCTTGGACCTTTTGCGGAAACTGATATTACCATTCAACTTACCAAAAGTGTTGTGGAAGATGTGCTTATGCCAGTGAATCAATTGGTTTTCCCAGCAAACTTCTATGTACTTGAAATAGAGGATGAGACATCCCCTAATCCAACACCGATTCTTTTAGGGAGACCATTCTTGAAAACTGCTAGAACCAAGATTGATGTTCATGATGGCACTATGACCATAGAGTTTGATGGCAAGGTGATATGTTTTAATATTTTTGAGGAAATGAGGTACTCTAATGACTTACATTCTGTTTTTGCAGTTGACGTTATTGATTATTTGCCACAACAATGTTTTGAGTTAAATCGCAAGAATGGAGTGGATGTTGCTATTAGTGAACACATAAGGATAGAAAGTTTCAAAGAACCAAGAAAGCTGATACAAGTGTCTAAAGAAGTGGAGGAAGCTGTGACAAGCTTGGATGAGACTATAGCTATCACCACAAATAGGTATGATGTTTCGTACATTGAATTGCCTTTATCTAATGAGAAACTTCTTCCTTTGTGATGAAAGCCAATACCTTGGAGCTTAAGTCACTTCCAGATCATTTGAATTATGGATTCTTGGGTGAGAATGATACTTTGCGAGTTACAATGGAAATGGGCCTTGCACGAATACAAGAAGATAAACTCGTCCGAATACTTACAGATCACAAAATAGCTATTGAGTGGACAATTGTTGAAATCCAAGGCCCATCCATATGCATTGACCGTATCTTGTTAGAAGAGGGATCCAAGCCCATTAGAGAAGCACAACAGAAATTGGATCCTCACATGATGGAACCAACGTCAGGCTGAGGACGTTAAACCAAGCGCTTATTGGGAGGCAACCCAATGTTTTTGAAAAATAATAAAAAAGAAGAAAAGAAAAATAAAATGAGGTAATAATGATCGATTTTTGTGTCTCAAGGAGATTCATTTCGTAGGCCATCAAATTGATCAGGTTTTATCTCTCTTTGCCATCTATCTCATTTGTTTTTATATTTTTTTACTTGTTTTTGACTTTTGTTTGTTATTGTGTTGTTATCTCTTTTATGTGTCTTTAGTTTCGTTTTTGCTCTTTTCTTTTCCTTTCTTTTGTTTAATTTGATTACTCTGTGCTTTGAGCTCATTTGTGCAGCAGCTTGTGGAAACATCCAAACGGAAGTTGAAGTAATTCGCCAAAGGTTTGAAACGTGCATATCTTGGAGAAAAACAAACCCGATCGCATTATCGGTAATATCTCTTCTTTTCTCCTCTTCAATGGATGCCGATATCTTTCTGTCGAACCTTCGTAAATATTTCCCTTCACTTTCTCAAAATGCTGTGTTTAAAATTTATAAAGTACGGATGACTAGACTTTGGGCGTTGATGCTCCTAAATGGGCCTGCTGATATCCGATGGCTTATCGAAGCCAAGGTGAGATTGTCCGGTGAGCCGGACATTGATCTCGCAAAATACATGTCTGGTCTAGGAAAACGCTACTACGCCAAGAGGCGAAGAGCGAAAAGGTTACAAGTATGTTATAAATGTGCTAGATGGAATTGTAACCAGACTTGTCGTTCATTAGGTTTTGCGTCCAGGAATAGAGAAGATAAACTTTCATATATTAAGAATGGTATGAGTAATGAGTCGCTGGATAATGTTTTGTTAACTCTCGAGTCACATTCTTGTGGACTTGTTCAGCGAGAATTGATTAATCTATGGACACAATTTCGTGATGAATTGCAGTGTTATAGTCTAGGGAATCTGACTAAAAACGAACCTGTTTGCCAGTTTATAAGAAAACTGGATGGGAAGCAAATCCCCGACTCATAGAAGGCGTTTCAGCCGTTACCGGACGTAAAACCAGAGGAAGATGTGAGCCACAATCACAACTACTTGTATATTTGAATGTGTGTTGTTGTGTCAAATTTTATTTTTTTTCTTGTTTCGTTTGATCTGATTATCAATGTTGTTTTTGTGTTGTGTTGTTTGTTGATTTTGTTTATTTTAATTTCAAGTTTTCTTTTTGACAAACCATATGACTACCCTATGGCATAAGTACACGTGGGAGACAAGTGTGGAGGTTTTGTCAACCTCCACCGAAAGTGTATCTCTATTTTTTATGCTTCACGTGGGAGACAAATGTGGGGGTTTTGTCAACCCCCGCCGAAAGTGTATCTCCATTTTCCATGCTTCACGTGGGAGACAAGTGTGTAGGTATTGTCAAACCTCACCGAAAGCATATCTCATTTTTTCAAATCTTGGGGCGATAAATCTGCATCGAGCAACCCCCACCGAAAGTATGCCCCCCATAGTGTCAAATTTGAGAGTTTTATGTGTGTATAATAACATTCTGCCATCTGTTGATTCATATGATACCCCAATTCCACGAAACTGTCTGCAATGAAAGCCATAATATCTAACGTGTAACTTACTACAAGATTAGCAGCACTTGCTAGAAATGGAGAGGAAACCACCAAATTCGGCTATTCCGCCAATATATGCTGTATTTTGCGCGATCACAAGTTAGGTAAAAGATGGAAGAGTGTACCACAGCAGTCTCTTGATCTGCGTGGACATTGGCTGCCTGTCGATCGCAGAGGTTATTAATTTGATTTTATGGAGGGGTAGCTTGGGTTAATATGGCGTGACTGTGTCGAAAGCTGCCTCCTAGGAGGGGAGGAGTAAAGTTCTCGGCATTATCCCTAAACCATTAGCTGTACGAGATATCGTAGGCAACACAATCGGGGAAGAGTTACAGGTCTCTAGTATGCATGAGAGTATTGCACATATGGTTGTTAAGTCCGATGCATTTATAGCTTTGCCGGGTGGTTATGGTACATTAGAGGAGTATTTCAAATCACCTCTTGGGCACAGCTAAACATCCATCGGAAACCCATTGGTTTGTTAAATGTTAATAATTTTTTTGATGGTTTGTTGTCCCTTCTTGATCAAGCTGTAGAAAAAAATTTCATCTCACCGTCAGCAAGGCAAATCCTGGTTAAGCTTCAACGCAGTGGAGTTAGTTAATCTGATAAACCAATGACCATTCGTTCTCTATTCGCCTGACAAACAATCGGCCGGATAAATTAGCGTTTGGAGAAAACTGCACCAAAAAGCGTCAACTGGATTTTAAAACCATCCATCCTGTAATCTCATTTGCTGGTGTTGCTTTCGTTTTTGTTTGCTTTCTTTTTAGTGTGTTTATTTGAGATTTTTCATGTCATTTCTTTTGAGTTTTTTTTTTAGGTTATTTTTTTCACCACAGGTAATATTTTCTAATCTTGGCTTTTAGAGTGGTGGCTTAAAAAGTTCAAGTTCTCTTGAAACGCATTCTGGATTTCTTTAATACATAATAGCTGAATAAGGAGGCTAACTTCTAAACTTTTTAGACCCATTCTAACTGACTTGTTTGTGGTTGCTGACTTGTTGGACTTTGTTATTTTATGAGTAAGTTTAGTTTTATGTAATTTAGAGTTGTTATGTGTTTTTGTCTTTATCAGTTTCGATTCAAAAAAACAACATTGTTGGGAAAAAACATCGTACCCGAGTAAACGTCACTGGGAGAATGGCAGAATATAGGGTTTCCTTAACCCTTGAAACACATTCTTCCTTAATAACTTTGTAGTTTGTTTATTTCATGTTGTTTGAAGTGTCTTATTTCTTGTTTTGTTCTTTCATAATAAGGTATATAGGCTGGAAACCTTAAGTCTGCGGGCTACTGGTCCTAAGGATTGTTGAAATATACAATCTTGACTCAGGTGTAACAACGACACGTACCTCTTTTCTTGCATTTTGTGGGTCGATGATAAGATAATGATTGAATTAAGAATAACTCTTGGAAAATGATAACTGATGCATGGATCTGTGTGCTTGAAATGTCTATTGGTTTTCGCTTGCTTTTGATTCCTTGCGCAACATTGAGCACTGAGCTATTATCACTGAGTTATTTGTTCACTTAGAGAAAGTTTATATACTTTAAATGTTTCTTCAGATTTCAATGAATTCTAGAACTTGTTTGATGGTCACTCAAGGCGAAATCCTAGGCGGTGCAACATTGGGGAAATGATTTAGGCCATCTTTGGACCGTTTGAGCCTTAATAGCCAACCTTGACAGAAATTGATCCCTAGTTACCCCTTTGAGCCTATGTAATCCTTTTTCTTTGTTAACTCACTAAAAGATTTCCTAACCTAAAATGACTTTGTTCCAAACAGTTAATCCCCTACTTACCTCAACATGAGCATGCTAGGATCATGTCCAATCAATTACAATTTGATGAGCTAACTGTTTGGCTTTTTGGGAAACTAGAGGAGGTTGGGATGTGTCATGAGCAATGCAAGTGAGTCCTATTGTGTTTGTAAAAAAAAAAAAAGAAACAAAAGCCAATCTGTACTTATCGTCCACGTACTTACACATTGAGGACAATGTGTTGTTTAAGTGTGGGGGAGGGGAAGTGTAATAAACAAAAGAAAAAAAAGAAAAAAAAAGAGAACAAAAGAAAAAAGAAAAAAAAAAGAGAACAAAAGAAGAAGAATAAGAGATCTATACCCTTAAGTGTTCTTAAAAAGAATGAAA